>CM075191.1:4280554-4515554 GCA_037577475.1 Chaunax sp. Z400 | reverse complement strand
CTGCCAGTATAAAAGGCCAAAAAAAGCACCAATTAAATAGGAAGTAATTCTAAGGTGGTCCAAACCTACCTATGACTCCATGTGGTGAGATTACATTTTTAGCGGAGTCCTTGCTACAGAGTCTTCGCCTGCTGCAAGGCAGAGTTAGTTCAGTTCCTGGAGAGACCATGAAGCTGCATTAAGTCATGTTTAATTATCGACCTAATGGTCCCACCAGAGTGTCATCACACAGTAGAGAGGAGAGAGAAAGAGAGAGGAGGAAAGAGAAAAGAAGAGAAATGGAAAGAGAGACGGGGTCCTCAGGAAACTACGTAACTTCCAGTTGTTTTTTTATTTAATAACCCTTTAAGACGTCTGTAATCATTCTTTCTCTTTCCTTCTCATTCTACATATTGATGAGAGTTTTAGAGACGGGCTGTGATGATGGGACAAGATAGATATAAGATATATTTCAGCTAAGGGCATGAAGGGAGGATGTGGCCAAAGCCTTTCAAAGTTACAGATAATAACCAAACAAACCAAACTAAAGTTTATACACTGAAGAGGTTAAGGTCAGAGGAAATCTTACACACAGACTAAAACAACTAAAGCAATCATTGGCACATATATACAGTACACTGTTTGTTTCTATCATCTCTCTAATTATTTGTCCTCTCCTCTTATTTCTTGCTGTCCTCCGAAGCTCATATAAAAGAGTCAGTGTCATGGTTTTGGTCCTAGTTTGTTGTTTTGAAGGTTTAATGTCATTGTTTTGTGTTAATGTTTCCTGTTTTCATTTGAAGTTGTCACATAGTGATTTTTCCATTTGTATTTGCATTAAATATGTTTTTTTTTAGCTCACCTCTAAGTATTTGGATTTGTTCATTTGGACTTTTTATCTACTTGTGTACCTACTTCCTGCCTGTGTTTTGGACCCTATCTTCGCCTAATCCCTATTGGACTTTGCTTGGATTGTTTACCCTTCTCTGTTAACTGGATGGTATTAAATCTCTGAACTGGACCACCAGTGTCTCTGTCTGGTGTCTGCAATTATAGGTCGTCACTCTGAACTGCTTGAGTTGCTGCAGTCAGAGGAGATGCAGAAACAGGATGAAACTATTCTTCGGCATTATTTCATGTTTCTCTATTCCCAAGCGACACTTTAGACTAAATATCTGAGTTGATTCTCTGGGCCAACCATAGTACAGAAAATACTACTAATACTGATAGTTGACCTTTAAATCCCTAATTTGTGTACATGAGCATTTTTTGGAGGATTAATTGTCCTTTTGTTCAGAGCAGCATCGATAGAAGTGTATTTTGTGACTGATTACTTCTTGAAGCGAATCTCATTTGCTCTGTGTCACACTCTGTGCTCTCAGTGTGGTTTGGAATAAACAAACAACCCTTGGATGTCGTGTTAAATGGCACAAAGGTCACAACATATCTCGTAGTTTGAGCTTTTGTTTTTGCTGTGAAATGAATGGGCACATTTGTTGCAGACAGTCGGAGTGACCTCTACATCGATGTGTGAGGTGAGCTCATCTGCACTGATCACCCTGCTGAGGCTGTTCCACATCTCATCAGGGCAGACAGCCGACATCTGCCTGTGCTTCACCCTCCTGTGTGTCACAGATTGGTGTTATTTTACATTTTTTATACAGAATGTTGTCTTAACAGTCACAATGCACAGTAATCCCTCTACTCAGTACAAACATACTTTAAGACACAAAAGGCTCTTGTAAACCTTGCATTCAGTAAATCTAATCTAGTTTTTACCACATCACATAATTGCCTCAGAATTTTATCATTATTTGTCATCATAACCTAACAGAAGTGCATTTTCTGCTGCAGCTTTTGCAAACTTATTTTTCTTTGTGAACTCAGGCTGTCTTTAGTATTTTGATATTTTGCCGCTTTTCTCGGTGGTCATTGTTTACGTTGGCTGTAAATTGTATTTGACACTGTCACACGTCTTCTCTTTATGTCAACTTCTTTCTTTTACATTTTGTTAGGCAGCTACTATTAACATAATATAACCACCTTGTACTTTACCACTGCTATAAATGACTACATGACATTGAGACACTATTGACGGTATCTTGAAATCTAGCTGCTAAAAGCCTTTAGTGCACAGAGAACAAAATCCAGCTGCATCCTGGAACATATTTAGTAGTTTATGGATCTGGATTCTTTGCCAGCTCTCAAGGACCACATAAAATGTGGTTCCGGCTGGATATGGGCCCACAGGCCTTGAGTTTGACACGTGCAGTAAATGCTTTGTTGTATCAAAGTGGCGTTTTGAGGTGGCTTCAGTGATGAAAGCTGTGTCTAGTTGTCTCAGATTGACAGACTGTAGCAGCCTCCGGGTGAAAGGACGACCCCGTGGAGAACAAACCACAGCTACTCCTCACTTTGATGAGGCCTTCTCCTCAGAGGGCCTCTCTTTATGTGTGATGAGCACCTCACTGTTCATGACTGGAATACTGCATGTGTGCGTAGAGAAGAAAGTTGAGTGACATCTGAAATAATTCCATACATGTCTTGTGACAAAGTGGGTGAGAACACACCACTTGTTCCCAGTTCACAATCTTTGCGTAAATCTAACCATACTTGATTATTGTTTCTTTAACCAATATTACATCATTAGTCAGTATCTTGCTTTCACTTATTATCCCGGGTTTGTTTGTGTTTGGCATTATATTTGGTTACAGTTAACATAAACACTTCTGGTTAAATAAAACACACACAAGCATTGTTAATTTTATTTAGCATTTATTGTTTTATTTTCTAATATTTAAGTTAAAGCATTTCATCTCACCATACTCACCTTGTGTTCCAGAGGCAAAAGGAGGAGTGACTAAACAACTTCCTCTATTTATACCCTCTGTGACATCACCAGTGATGTAACTGGATGAGACCAAGTGTGGGGAAAGTGAAATTGTGTTAATATGTTATTGTAAGACTATAATTTGTTTATGTTTGCCAGAAAAGATATTTTGATATGGTAGGTTATTGTAAAGTATGTCTACTTGATTCGTTGTAGAAGTGAAGACATTTGGCACCGACATGTATTAGGAGATTAGGGCTTTTACCTGCAACAGTGGTACGGCCTGGAATAGATTGACTCTGGCTGAGGGCAGGGTCTATTTAAGCAGTCTTTTGTGGCTCTTAAGCGAGAGAGGATTGTAACTGTGTAGCTGAGTGCACATGTTTAGTTAATTTAAGTTATTATGAGTTGAGTGTATTCAGTTAAGCAGAGTTAACTGTTTGTTTTCTTTTTTATTAACTTTGTATATATTTTTTGACAGAACATTTAACACTTTAGCACACTTTTGGAAGCAAACACCTTTTTTTTTATTCTGGGACAAAGTCTCTTATGTCTGCCTCCTACCAACATCCTACTACTCTGGCCAGGCTTCCCACATGTCTGGGATTTATTTTATTTTATTTATTTATTTTCACATATTCTGTCACTGAAATGCCAAATGTCATTTTATTTTTCTAATATTTATATCAATTTTCTTGATCGATATAAAGCTTTTTAATTTAATGCTGCACATAGTTTGGTTCAAATTTACTGACTGGCTTACATAATTTCCCTGAATTAAACATGCAGCCAAGAATTTAATCTTCATTTTTATTTACATCACTTTTCCCAGAAGACACCAGTAGTGCAACTAGTAAATGTCAGTGTGATTTAGAAGCTTAAAATAGAACATAAAAATAAAATAAAGCTCTAATACCCTGTGAATACACCATCCATGTGATTTACTATGTTTGCACTTCAGAGATGTTTACACCTGCACAAAGTTAAAGTCAAGGCAACAGTCTGTTTGGAGAGGTTGTGTTTATGTTTCACAAAGCCTGAATCTCTGCCAATATCTCAGATTTTTCTGATCTGTTTCCTGAGTAACTCAGATATGTGCAGAATTCCTGAGAGTCAAATGTGGTGATTTATTGAAGACTAATCTCATTAGTTTTCTCTCCTGTGTCAAGTCTTTGTACACAGAGGTGATTAAAAGGCCTTGCCAGGAAAATCTTTGTCTTGTTCCTTTTTTTGACAAACTAGTGATACATTTTTTTTCCACTTTGCAAATTTTTTTTTATATATCAAAACAATTAGACACTTGAAGAACCTTTTTCCACCTGAAAATGAATCACCACATTGTGTATTCTCATTTTCTTCTCACAGAGTCTGTAAATAGATCTAGTTTTGTCCCAACTGAAGACTTTTATTGTAGACGAAGAAAGTCCCTGGGTTTACTTCAGGCACACCAGCACCGAGCCAAGGATTTGGTTAAAACACCTTTATTAATCAGGGCATATGAAAGTAAAAAATCTCACACAGTGTCCCAAAATGAGGAAAACACCGACTGGTTTCGACCCTTAATGGATCTCCTTCAGGGAGTGACTGGAAAGAGGAGTAAACCTGAGTGGAAGGTAGTGATTCCTTATATAGGAGGCTAAATCAGCATGTCACACAATAGATATACAACAATACATTATTGAGATTGAGATTGATAGTAATAATTATAAACATAGCAATAAATTTAAAAATATTACAATAACTCATTTCACTTGCATCAGTTCTTGGTTACACTTATAACAATAAAAGCATCAATGACACCAACAGCAATGACAAGAATGAGTTATTTTTGATTACTTTCATTGTTTGGATAAACCACTGAGGCCAGGATACTTATTGCAGAGGCACAAACCAGCAGCAGACATGAATGAGATCAATGCAGGCGTTCAGTTTGTTACACAGAAATACCAACTAATGGCATATTTCTGTGATTAACATGAAAAACACACTGCAAATAGTTCTTTACTTGCAATGATTTAAAATCTTAGATCTGGAAACATGGGAATAATTATCTTATTTTAAAACGCATTTACTTATTTCTAGACTGAACCAACTTATTTTATGATTTCTTAACAAGTAAAATTATTTTGCTGCATGGACAGATAATTTAACCAATATTAAGCCATTTTCCCCTCAAATTTAGTGTTTATTTGTTGTATTTTGGCCACTATTTTTTGCAGTGCATGAACTTAATTTCCTCTAGCAGCCAATACTGCAGTGTCTGGGTCATCTGACAATGATGTCAGCAGGACAGCTAAGCCAATCGAGGTAAGTGTTGACAGCAGAGCTTCCCTCGCAAGCAGAAATGGTTAACATGAAAGAAAAACAAGACTGAAAGCAGGAATTGAACAAAATGGAAAGTTTTTTTTTAATCAGGTCACTTTCTGCTCAGTCACAGTTTGACAAACCAGATCTCAAACTTCACATTGGTTCCTGAATTCCTGTTAGAAAGTCCCTGTTTTCTGCAGCTGCAGAGCTTCGCTCTCATTCTTCTAGTGGTGCTAAGATGTTAACTCTGCCCTTACAGTCCTTGCAGTTCCTTTTAGCTTATTCTACTACTGCTCTCCTTATATATGTTTGCCCTGGACAAGCATGTGTGCAGAATACTTAGAATAAAAATCAATTAGGGTGTCTTCTATCATGTCATGCTGCTCGTCATATTTCAGTGGTTTACCTTCTACTATCCCCTGCGGTCCATCACCGGTATGTATGAGGACCTGATGTGAAAAGAGACAAGTGGGCATTGAGCGGACAGCTGGAACGTGACCGAGCTGCACAATGACCGCTCTGCCTCTGGGGTGGCTTGCCAGTGTCTTGGAGGCTGCTTGACCTTCCTTGTTGTGTTTGCAGAGGCAGGGGACGAGGTGAAATCTAATAAAATTTTGATAAACCATGCTGTCACAGTCGCTGTGCTTCTCTGTGTGTTTCGTCTGTGAGATAAAGTGTGTTCAGTTGTGAGATAAAGGAGAGTGCTCGCACTATACTGCAGGTTCATTATCTTAAGTTGTCTTTTGTGCCCCTTATTTTGGTCTTACAGGAAAGATTCAAGCATGATTTGAAGTTGCAGATGAAGCATATATATTTGATACCGTCTTAATTTGAAAGCTTCAATGATCCATTTGCATGTTTTATTATGAAGGAGGAAAGTCAGAGATGTAAAAGACATTTTTTTTGGCTGCTGCAGTAAAATGTAATGTAAGCATTATTTATGCTTATTTCCCTTTAAGATGTGAAGCTTTTCAAGTTGTGGATCGGTCACAACCAGCTTTAAGTCACATGAAGTCACTATTGGCTTCAGGCCTACTTTTAGTAGGCCTAAGTACACTGAAGAGTAGATGTTAGGTTTCTGATTATTAGAGGAGCTTAATTACAGTATTTTTCAGGGGTGGTTTAGCTGAGGCTGAAATCCATAACTGGCTGCAGAAAATGGGGCCATAGAGAGAAGAAGAGTGATTGTTGAGTGGAAATAAATAATTTTCTTATTAGGTTGATTACAGGGTATTTCTTCTGCCTCTGCTGTGAGAGAAGGGAATAAATTAACCATAGGTCACACAGAAACGTAAAAGAGGAGAAAGGACTCATATAATTAACTGCTCCTTCATTTGTTTCAAAGGCAGTGATGATGGGGCTGCTTGGCCAGCTGATCCATAAAGACAAGGGCAAGAAAAATATTACAAATGCTCCAATGATGATGGAGATTAAGAAGATGAGGGTCAGCGTCTTTCTCTGTTAGTTCTCATCAGTGATCTCTTCATGCAGGACTGTCTGATGACACATTCCGCTCTTCATCTATGACATCATCCATTTACTCCTCCTGTTGGTCTCAGTTTTAACAGCTGACACACTTTAAACTGTACTTTACTGTCAACACTGTGACCTGTGTCTTGTTGTAAATTTACAAGAATACAAGAATGAACTGTATATTTATTTATACTGTAGCAATATGCTGTAATTTTAAAATAGGCCTACAGCAAGAAGCTGTAGATGTAACATAGAGTAGAATAATTACTGTACATTTACAGTGGGACGTTTTACAGTGCATGTGGTTGCAGTTCACCTGCTATTATTGATATTGGAAGGTTTCAAATTTAAAAAAAGAACCAGTCTTCCTCTCTGTCCTCCTCTCTTCCTTTGTCACAGTAAGGAGGTTTTTGTGTTTGTTAACAGGATTACTCAAAAAGTTACGAACGGATTTTGATCACATTTTTAGGAGAGGTTAGGTGTGACTTAAGATACAGTCCGTTAGAATCTGGTGGTGATCCGGATCAAACGGAGCTGCCTCTGAGAGCTGATCAGGTTTTACCTTGTTTTATCAGCTCACGTGCTTCCCATTCCTCTCCCCTGCACTCACTTTCTCTTACTCACCCATTGCTCTCCACTGATCCAGATTCTCTCTCTCTCTTTTTCTCCCCCTCTCTCTCTGTCTCTCTCTCTGGCACGCACACGTGCTCACACGCGCTGTTAAAATATTCATTCGCGACACCTCTGAGGCCTGTTTTCCTCCCACCTGTGTCCTCCGTCAGAGACGCGGAGCTCGTGGCTTGTAGAGAAATAAACGCCAAGACTGAAACATATTTATGAAAAGTAATTCTAATAATTGATGACTTACGTCATCGCATCGTTTGGGAGTCACAGGAGAGCGATCAGTGACTTACAGGCTTTTTCAGGGACATGAAACCACCCGCGGTGGCCGGACAAACTGTTGATCCCCCAAGCCTCCACCCATCCCGCTTAAACGCACCGGGTACCGCGCAGGTGTCTCCACTGCCTGGTTGCACCTCGGTGCGGGTTAACCACCTTCACAGCTCTCCAGTATCCAGTCAGTCTTATTTGCGACTCAGATGAGGAATTCCCCGACTTTTTGGAGAGAGGAGCCGCTCGGGGAGACCGCAGTTTAAAACCCTCTGGTTGACATAACCTGCAGTTTATCGGCTTTCCTTCCCGTCGTCTTGGACAGCCTCGCGGGGGGCGAGGGGGCATTGATTGAAAGTTGAGACTGAGCGCAGAGGGGCTTGTCGGAGTCACTCCCCGTCCACCATCGTTCTCCCTTTTCTCTCTGGGGTTCAGCGAAACCGACCTGCCTTCCAGAGGCGACATCACCTCTCAAGTCTCCGGGGCGCAGCGCAGCAGTCTGCGCTGATGGAGACATTACTCCCTTTGGCAACTACACAGTTTCTGGGCCCATCACCATTATTAGCACACATGTTCTGGAGAACATAAAAGTAGCAACTAGACGGGGAAGGAGGAAGGACAGGACCGACACGTGGATTCCAGAAGTGCACCATCGGATTTTGCTGCGCGCCGTGTCCAATTCATCAGCGTCTTTTTCTCTCCTTCTGCATGAACTGCAGTCTTGAGTTCTGCTCAAAACTAAAAATGATGAAGAGGAAGACGTTCAGCCGGAGTGATGTGAGCACAGGGACGCTCCTGGTCGGATATTTGCTTTGGGTTGAAGGGTGAATCTCTCGGATACCAAACCTCTCCAGCGGAGACACCACAGAGGCTGTGGAGTTCAAGACTGATTGAAGACAGATCTCACAATTAACGGATTACCAGGCTTTTTCTTCTACTCTACAACTGGAGACGCGCTCTTATTTGATGTCTGGGAAGGTAAAAGCGACATTCTCTCCGTGTTTTCTGTGGTTTATATCTCATGTTCTCAGAGCAAGTATTAGAAGCAGTGAAAACGTGGGTTAAATATGCTCTGAATTAGACAATGAGCACAAAGGAGAATCAATAAGTTTTCCTCTCACAGAGATCATTCATTCTTCTTATTTCTCTGCAGCATATTCTCAATTATCTACACAAGTTTCACACCTTGTTTTAGAGCAGCTAAAAGAAATGCGCATTCAGGGACAAAATGAAAAGACAGTATCCAAGACAGATCATAAATATCGTAGCAACAAATCAATTGATGGCCAAAGACAGAAAAACAAGAAACACACTCTTCTTATTGTCAGATTGTGTTGTTGAGAGATCGTATCATTGACATCTTTAATTGTTCTTTGTGTGATTATTCTGGGCTTTCAAGTGTCTGTTGGTTATTGACGAAATAAGGGCAAGTTCATCTGAAAAAAGCGCTTTTCAATTACGCTACTCCCCTGCAGCATCAGTCCAAACGCGCAGTGGATAATGAATTTCTATTTTTTATATAGCTCTGGGTCAACAGGTCTCTCTCTCTCTCTCTCTCTCTCTCTCTCTCTCTCTCTCTCTCTCATTCCCTCGCTCTCTGTGACTCCTCTTCAGAAATAAAGTAAAATGAATACTGAACAGCGTATCGATCCCGATACTGTCTGTATTGATTTTTAGCAGTAAGGCGATCAAACAGGCAACAGGGGACGCTCTTTCAGCTGATTTGGAGTCACACGCTGCCTTTTCTCCAATGGTTTATTGCTGCGGGTCATATATGAGATAGTTTCTGGAGAGTATCTTCTATATCCACATAAAACTAATGCATGATGAATTGATGGGGATGTAGTAGATGCACTGATAATGAATAGGTGGTCTTTTGATATATGGTATGTATTAAAATGGACTTGATCTGATGCAGTGAGGGAGGAAGGAGGCAGAAATAGGTAGGTAGGTAGTGTGCTTCCTGACAAACGACATAGGTTGTGGTTAATTACAGCTGGAGAAATCTGAATGAAGAGTAAAGATGTAAGAGGACGATGAAGGCAATTAAAGGGGTTAGAGGATGAGATAATCCTCTCATTACTTGTTCAACTGTGGATCCTTGTCCTATCAAACAATAATTGTGTTATCAACTTGGCATCTCTATCCAAACCCTGATACATAATATGCATTTATACATGTACATTTCCAAACATTTGTACATTTTTTTTCTTTTTGTTACTGTTAACAAACTGCTTTGTTGCTTGTGATGAAGGTGACTCCAAGAGAGGTTTGTGGTTGGTGGGAGAAAGACTAAGGTTTTCACTCATTTCCCAGCTGCCTCAGCGGAACTGCTCAGCAGAAACCGCTCTTTGACTTTCTTTGGATAAAATCATCTCATACAAACATATAGTATCCTTCATTCACTCGTGGGACTTTCCCCTCTATAACTGATGTTTGGTCTCTGACCACTGGATGATCAGATGAATGAATCAACTGCTTTTATTGCAGGGCAGCCACACATTTAATTGGAGTTACCCATTTTTGATGACTCTCCCAGTCATTACAGCTTATATGATCTAAAGCCTGAAAGACGTTGGTGATACTTCACCTTTTCCAGACTTTATTTTACCCTTGGGACTACAGCAGTATATGATGTCTGCACAGCCTTGAAAAGATTCATTCTCAAGATGTTTCTTTTTTCAGACAAGTGATTTATTTGGCTGTAATATAAAAAAAAATATTTGTCAAACATAAATACTGATAGGAAAACGTGCCTGTTTGTCCCAGCGGGGCTGCCATACACTTCAATTGTCCTCCCTCATGACTTTGTCTTTGTTATTCACCTCTGTATAAGCACATAAAGCAGGGGATGGTTGTCCGGCTCATAAATCAAACATCGGATGTTCAGTTTCTTCTGTGGATGGGAAGGACTACTGATGCCAGAGGGCTGTGGGGCCCAATCAGTGCTGAAATATTTTTGCATAATAGTCTCTCAAGAACTGGATGCAACAACTCTTAAAAGTATACTTTTTCAAATCAAATTTGGTGTGTATTCTTAAGGGATTATGAAGACAACTGGAGGTGCAATGAAGGAGATGATGTAGGAAATAAGACCACAAGTTGACATAAACAAAAAATTATTGCAATTCAAGGTCTTCAAAGGATGGCAGGAACGGTTGTGTTGAGACATGGTCAATGCAAAGCATTTTTTGGTTGCAGAACTGCTCATGCAAATGAAAATGTCTCCGTTTTGTCTTTCGTTTGTTGAAAATTCCTACATTAAAAACTTTATGAAACATTTTTCTGTCTGAACATTTAAAAGTAAATTGTAAACCCATTTCACATCCCATATGCAACATGTTTTTGTGTGAGTGCTAACTTTAATGGCCCAGTTCAGACCAAAGATGAAACCGTTGTAGAACACTGAAGGGAAAAGCTGCAGCCGAGGGAACTGGCCCATCTCAGCTCAAACCAAGCAGTCTGAGACTCAGCTGATCAAGTTTTAGAACATAAGGCTGTCACGTTCCAGCAAGATAGTAGTGAGGACCCAAATGTAGACTAAAGTCAGAGTCACTGGAAATGGAGTTCAGTGATTTAATTAACAGAAATACCAGAACTTATGATGAAGGCATGTCAGCTGTTTCCACATCTGTGAAGTAACCTGTCAGCTGATTGGTTGAAATTAAACCGGCTCCTCTAAACTTTTGCTTTGGAAATAGACCTGAAAAACAGACGAATGAGGTGAGATTTCCTGTCTCAAATTCACTAACAGAATAAACCCACTGGATTTTCTGTTTATCCATCCGTGTCCAGCCCCAGATTCTCCACCCTCTGTTGTTTTTTTAAAATGTTTTTGCAGTTGTATCAATATTAGAAATGCATCTGCATCAAGTAACTCACTATCATATTTCAAGACCCTACAAATGATATCCAGCTACAAAACAAAAGCCAGAAAAGAATGAAAATCTAGAGAGTAGTTGCTATGGAAACAATACAACATTTTGTCTAGTTGGTGTAAAGTGGTTTTTGGAACAATGTTTGGTCTGCAGGCTTTAGTGACTCAACAGGCTTCGAGAAGAGTTAACCGATGTAAGGCAACACGTATCCAACCACAGCTGCATCCTTGTGTGGCTTCAGTGTGGCTTCAGTGTGGCTTAATGCTGGCTCTAGTCCCTTTAGTGGATGATCTTTAGATGACTGGATGACAGGGCTTCTGCAGGACTGTGTGTGAGGGAGAGAGACTCAAGCTGTGAACACAGCGTTGCTCGCTCTGCCGTTGGTGTCCAGTATATCCACGGTTGTTTTATGGCTCCACTAATTACTCAGGAAGTTTTATTGCCAAGAGACAACTGAGCAACATTTTGTTTTTTTTGTCACTGGAAACTGGAAACCCAGATACATTTTCAAAGTGAAGGAAAAAAATGCATGCTATGTCGCCTTTCTTAAACAAGCTGACACTGAGCAGGTGTGTTTAAGTGTGTGAGAGACGGTAGGAAATATTGATGATGTTGGAGAAACAGAACAAAATGTGATGGAGGCTGTTTTTGCATTCTGACACGCAGAAGCAACTGGACCTCCCATGTGCTGCTAAGGGGAAGATTTCCCAGCATACAGTGAGATATGCAGAGGACACTGGGATTTATCATCACTATACCTTTGAAGGAACAGGAATGAACTTTCTCCATACAAACACTCTGTTTGGGTTTAGGGGGAGCAGTGGAGAGAAAGTGAGCACCACAATAAACCGACATTCTCTCAAGGGCAGCCACCCCCCTCCTCCCCATCTAATCCACTTATCCACTTGCTCTAAGACCATTTCTCTGGCCAAGGTGCCGGTGTTGAGGGGGTGGGGTGGGGGTCCCAGGCCAATGACCACGAGCCAATCGGAGTTAACGGCTGAGGAGGTGTGTGTGACCGACGGTGAGGAGCTGAATATTGTCTTGGAGGAAGGGTAAGCAGGGTCGCCTTGGGCTTGATCTCACACCCACCAATGTGTGTTTGAGTTCTTGTTAAATGACTTTTACGCGTTTTTTTTTTCATTTCTTCAGTCATGGTCACCTCTTTGCCTCAGAACAGATGCTCGTTGAGTCGACGTGGTGTGTGGGTGGCACGATATATTTCCTAACCAAACAAAATATGACCTGCATGAAAGCAGGGGTGATCGTGGCTTTATGATCACGCATAAAGAGGACTGTATGACATTCCTTACCTATACACAGTTCTGTTGATCAGCAGAGGCTGGTGCTGCGTTGCAGAGTGACAGCAATGTGGCAGCAAAGGCAAGTGGAAACATTTCAAAACATTTAGAGAATCATCTTTACCAATATTTTATCAGGAAATAAATGGATTAAACATGCCCTAATCATACATGCATTGCATTTTTGAGAAATCCTGAATTTAAATGAAACTTCTCATAAGAAAGTATGGCAGTACTTATATTATTCATCATCTAAAATATTGACTGACTTTATTAAAAGTCAAGACTTTTTATAATATGTACAGGCATTTGACTTGAGGTCATTTGGGGCTGCTGTGGCTCAGGTGGTGGTCCTCTAAACTGAACAGAAGGTTGGTGCTTCGATCCCCATCTCCTTCAGTCTCCATGTATCCTTGGCAAGATGCTGAGCCCCAGTATCTCCCCAAGCCTGGATATACAGGGAGGGTTGCATCAGAAAAGGCATCCGGTGTAAAACCTGTTCCAGATCTGCAACGCAGATGGAAAAAATATGCTGTGGTGATCTGAACAAAAGGAGCAAAAGGTCTAAAGAAACTTGGTTATTGGTGTAGTGTCCATCCATCCATTTTCTATTACGTCTTATTTTTTACGGAGTCATGGGTGAGACGGGAGTACACTCCTTCAAATCCAGAACCAGATTCACAATGGATACAGACATAAACCATCAGGAGACAGATCATTCTCTCCAGAACCGTTTCACACCTGTCCTGAACAATGTCAGGACATGTGCTGAACAATGTCAGGACATGTCCGATCATTCTTCGTCTACTTCATTGGGGGTATTGAAGGAGATGGGAATTTCCTGGAACACATCCCATCAAGATTTAATGATGATCTGGCTAGAAGGGATGAAGGTGTTTGACCTCATCGTGGTGGACATGGAAAAAAAGGATAAATTCATTTGGCGATGTGAGCAAAGGTCTTTATCTTGGACTATGGCATCAGGGAACCATGTTGATCCTCTGTCTGCAGAAGACATCTGACTCCCAGGAGATGAAAAGGCTGGATCTACCTCCACAGAGTCACAGCTGGCTGATGATACACTCTGGCTTTTCTGAAATGACTTGTACTCCTGATATCAGGTTATGTGTCATTTAGCACTGGGCTTGGATTTTGAATGACAGCCCCACTATGAAGACTACATTTGGGAATCTCTTAATAGTGTTGATTTATGTCTGTGCTGAGCTTTAACTTAAAGCTCCCCTTCCTTTATGCAAAATACTCTTTATTTGTCTGCACTGTTTAATAATTTAACAGTTTTTGTGACAAACTACTGACTGTATGTTTTTTTTTCAACCTCAGTTCCCTCAAAGAACTCTTGCAGAAAGGTGGCAACTGTCAGACAACCATGATATGTCTTAAGGGCTTCTTGATTTTTAATGGCTGCATTATAATGAAGTGTTGTAATTTTTCAAAGTCAGGCTGTACAAGCGGTTCTAATATTTGCCTTTTCAAAAAGTCCCCTACAAAAAACACCAACAGTCATCCCTAAGAAATATCACCACAATTTTGTTTGGCCAGCTCTTAAAGCCGGAATTATGGAATTAAAGATGGAAACATCTCTGTTAACATATTCAGGTAAAGGTGCGATGGGTGGGGTTACACAGGCCTACACCTCTCAAACCTCAACAGCACGTTGTATGGAGAAAAGAGATCAGTTGTACAAAGTAAATATGGAATGTGGGATTTCATTTCCTTGGATTTTCAGTGTTGGCTGACAAAACAAGCAATTTGAAGGCTTGAATTGTGATTTTTTTTTTACTAATGTTTCACATTTGCCAGACTAAATGATGAATCAATAATTAAAGAAAATATTTAGAATGAAAATGACCTCCAGACGTATCAGATGCAGAGTTTCCCACAGTGTTTTCTTGGTGCTCAGCCTCATTTGAAAGTCACTGTTATGAATCTAACGTCAGATTTAGGTTCAGGGAGAATGAGTGATGTTTTGTTGTTTAAAATTTCATCTATAACTGCTTTGAGAAAAGGATGAGCAGCTTCAGGACCAGTCTGCTTCAGCTCAGCAGGCGACCGATGGATGATTATTTAGAACAGTTTGTTGCTTTTTCTCCTCGAACCATTTTTGTGAGGGAAACCACGATGAAGTGAAGAGTTGTGCCTTCTTTATGGAGAATCCAGGTTGTTCAGAAGACCATGAGCGACTAGTGGATGTACTTAGAATTGATAACGTGTTCCCCGTCATCGGTGAAAGGCAGACTGTGAGGTGTTTCCACTCCTCCACCCTGTAGCACTGACAGGAGATACTGTCCGCACCAACAACCCTCAATCACTGCAAGGCTTACTGGGATCAAGATGTTCTCATAACTCAGGCCCCATGACCCTGACTGCCGATCATTATTGGCCTCTGGAGTCGAAGCTGCCACACACACACACAAACACACAGACACTAACACACAAAGGTGTTGTCTCTGTTATTCTGCCAAGCATCTGTGAAGGGTTACAAACCATCAGAGGGACACACACTCGGCGAAGCCCAGTGGTGCTCGGAGAATTGAGTGCTGGAGGGCTGACAGGTAGAGGAGACGCAGTCAGGGAATAGGACTGATGCACGGGAGACAAGGGAGTGACCATTATTTCCATGTGTTATTTTTTTATTGCTTTTATTACCACCATTATGGAATAAAATATTATATAAACATGCAGTGTTCAAACATTTATTTGATGTGATCAAGAGGCCACATGAAGAAGACACAGGGCAACAATTTTACGAGTCAATAACGTTTACTTCTCGAATCCTCATCACTTTTAGTGTGGGTAGTGCAACAAAAGAGGCGACACGCACAGGTAAACATCAACTGGTAAACATAGTGCTGCTGTAAATACAACTAAAATATGACTAAAATACTGAGAATGGAAGTCTTTCACGTTTTATTTCACTATCTAGGACCACACCATCAACAAGATGTGTTGACCATTTTTAAAAAGAAATGATGTGTGCTAGGCTTGAAGACTGGAAGCTTCAGCGGAGAAGCACTCGGGCATGGTGGATACCGCCCAGGACCTGACATAGAGGAGGAGGGAGAAAAAGAAATAAACAGAGAGAAAAGGATGGAGTGCAGAAAACAAGACCAAAGGATGAGGAGAGGGTTAGGTGGATAAAAATAGGAGCTGGAAGAGGAGTGGTTAAGGTGCAACTGCACCACCAGGGGAGGAGAAATGCTCTTGTTGTAGGAGGAGGAGTTGTTGCTCCCAAAACGGAAGACTGAAAACAGATGCAAGTTGTGGAGTTCAGGCCCAAAGTGGTGCTACTCTTCCAAGGTTCCTCCCACACCCCAGCACTAATCGTCACAACACCTGGTTTGTCTGAATGAGAGCTTAAGGCTCATTTAGACTCCATGTTCGTACGAAAATAGACACGGCCATTTCAAACGGTGTATCTGTCAATGCCCACATACTTGCATGTGTCTTTTTCGTTGGCATCGAAGAGGGCTGTGAAGAGTCAGTAGTTTCGTCAACAACAAATGTGGTGCCTGTTGGAGGAGGTTGTGATAATGTACCAAGTAAAAACAAAGTGGCAAAAGGAGGTAATGAGGTAATGATGTGCTTGTCTGTGAGGCTATGAGGCACATGGAGACATGAGGATGGAGAGTTTTCTCACTTTTTCACTTCACTCTTTTCTTCGTTGTGTTGTGTTGTGGTGCCTTGCTTGAATTATAGCTACATTGCCCTCAACCATTTCCAGTGGAATTACTCCATTTCGTACATCTCGTCCAAACTCTCCACTCTCAAGTCTCGAAACTTTTGACTCTTTCACTGCCCTCCTGTGGTTGTATTGATATCGATGTACAGTAAATGATGTACGGAAATATGTAGTCATTGACGGATAGACCGTTGACTGATAGACCGTTGACTGATAGACCATTGACGGACGAACGAATCAATTCACGTATGTAGAGGGAGCATAAATGGGCCTGAAGCTCTCTGAAAACATGCCCGAATGTGTATGAAATGAACATAGAGTACATATGGAAGGTTATCTGTGCACATCTTTAACATAGAGCATAAATGGGCCTTTAGACTCTTTGCCTATCTAACTTTGTCCATACTATACACACTGTGAAATTTGTGCCAATCAAATCAAAACAAAATACTCTTATGTCATACTCCATGTACATAAAGATGTTACTATGATGTGTATAAGAGTAATTTCTAGGAGAAAGTGTGGGAGAATTGTCTTCTATGATTAATCAGTGGCAGTGAATTCTGTGTTGATGGATTAACGACTAAATGAGCCCTGAACCTGACACTTGATTTAATACACAGCTTTCTGACAGCTCTAAAAGTGGGATGTCTGGATGTGGTTTGTGTGTTTGTGTGTGTGAAGTACTATTCCTGTCCTGTCTGATCTAGCTTTAATAGTGTTTACTGTCAAGTGTTTGTGCTTCTCCCTCCATCACATCTATATTTAAGCTTCTGTCTCTCTCATAAATGGAGGCTGTGCTCCTAAGACAGACAAATCTTTATGACAGGTTGACACCAGCAGAGCTCAGAGGTGGTTGGTCATCTGGAGAGCTAGCTGAGCACTGGGTCACATTTTACCCAGCTTCTCAAATGGTTGTTTCAAAACTCTATGGACACTTTTTAAATGAATGAAGTAGGTTCCCACAAGAAGCTCCACTGGTTTCAGATCAGAATATGACATTTTAATCAACTCAGTAACTTTTTCATTCTGTGCAGCCCTGTCCAACAGCAGTGCTTTGACATTTATGCTCTTCCTTTTTTATGTTTATTTTGTCTTGTGGAAATCCTCCATCCACAGTTGAAATTTTAAATAATTCAGTTTAGTTTGGTGTAAATGTCCCTGTCTTGGCTTCAAATGTGAGTCGAACAGCTCCTTTTCTCCATCAGGGCCCAGTTGGGACAAAACTTGCCATTTCAGTGAATGATAATCTCACCATTAGAACATTTTCAATAGCACATCAATGCACAATGAAGGCAATGATGGGAGTAAGGGGAAAAAGCATCAAACACTTTTTACTGAACAGCTGCTTCATCTTTATTTATTCCTTTAAATCTCATTCATTCTTAGCAGGAAACTGTATACTGTAAAAAATAAATAAACTAGCCTAGCTGATGAAATATAGACTTGTCAACCAGGAATGAAAGTAAAGGTTAAAATGTTAAATGTTCCCTTACAAACAGTTTCTTGCCTTGTTTTTGTTGGCTGATGTGATTCGGTTTTAATTTCAGAGTATATGCAAACAGGACATGGATCAGTTTGCTCAGGCGTCACAGAGATGGATCAGTTTTGATCATGTGACCTGACTCCATCTGCTGATGAAAAATCTATTTGTAGTTTAGCTGCTTATTGCCGCATAATTGGCAATTATTAAGATTGTCTCTGCATCTGCTTCCTATTTGTCATTACTGTAAGAAAATTGGACTTTGCATGAGGCAAAGGACTGATTACTGTACCTTTGATTACTGTAACTGCAGTGCACAGTGTCTTGCCGCAGCAAAAAAAAAAAAAAAATACGTTGAGACATTAACTGCATGAAAAATGAAGTATCTTGAGGAAAAAAAAGGAAGAATTATGGTTAGATTTAGGATTAGAATATTAGAACTCAACATGAAGATAAGGTTCAAGGCTCAATAGGAGTCCCATCACAATTTTAGTAAAAATAAAATCAATCTGATAAGATTGGATGTTCAGATTAGCCTTGGTGCCGCACTGATATCAAGGTATAATCATTTCTGGGAAAAATGCAGCAAAGAGAGAAACATGAGCCTGAGGTGATGAGATAAATATTGTGTATTTCTGCCTGTGCATCAAATGATACTGAATGATGCATAAGTGGTGGTGAAATCAAACATTATGAGTCTGAAGTGCTGCAATGAAAACCATCTGCCTTACCATGAAAAGTGAAGCTCATTTCTTAATGTGGGAGGAAAGCATCTTTGTCATTAATGTCATACCATAGAAGAAGAAGGCAGCGGTTTGTTGTTTTTAAAGTGTCTCTTTGTGATTTGAGGATTTTGATGATGATTATGATGATGATGATGATGATGCCACAGGGCTGAACTGTGTTGGTCTGTGGATGACAGACACACTGATTTCTGCATGTCTGAAGATGTGTGACGGTTGTGTTGAGCCGATAGACAACGCCTGATTGGGCGACAGACCAAAGTGTCATGTGATTGCCGTATGATGGCTGACAACAACAACTGATTTCAATTCAGAATAATGGATAAATAATCACAAATACATTTAGTGTCACATTTTTAATGCTGGATTTAATGTTAAAAAGACACTGCAGTTCAAGTCTGGCTATAATTACACTGCAGCCCACATCAGATATGTTTAAAGTAAGTCTTTTACATGCAGTATTCCAGAGATATTTAACGTTAACATTAACACCAGAGTGCTGTATGTCAGATTTATCCTGCACATCAAGCTGGAGAAAACATCAGCTCAGCTTGTTCGTAGACGCTTAGCTTATTTCTAGGTTAGGATTCATTCAGTGTTCATTATTCACAAGGTTTTTATCGAGAGCTGAATTATCTGCACAGGGCCGTCCTCCAAAAACTAATGGACCTGATAATTAAAACCATTAAAAACACCAAATATAACAATTTAGGTTTAAAAATCTGCATCTCATCAATGCTTTTTGGACATCCGGGGGACTGTGAGCTTGGCTTGTTTCTCTGATAACCTGAGATCCAGACGTCCGATGACTTAGTCCTTCATCTTGTGAAAAGATAGGGTTTCTTACAAAAACCAAGATTTTAAAAGCTTGAGACGTGACTTCAAACAGTTTAAAAGTAATCGGCTTGAAATGTCGAGC
Source organism: Chaunax sp. Z400 (assembly GCA_037577475.1). Classification (NCBI taxonomy): domain Eukaryota; kingdom Metazoa; phylum Chordata; class Actinopteri; order Lophiiformes; family Chaunacidae; genus Chaunax; species Chaunax sp. Z400. The sequence goes on along the minus strand of CM075191.1, from coordinate 4,496,050 downwards.
CATCAGGCTCACAGCCGGGCGCTTATGGGAAACTCCCAGCTATAACCAGTTAAATTACAGATTTCTGGCGCAGGGATGTGAGAGTTGATGTTATAAATTAGCAAGAATTTAAGGACCCAAGCTGAAGAACTCAGACTCAGATGCTCAGCAAAAATAAAACAGTATAATTTATTTGTGCGCCACAAAAACTTGATTGTTGGAGACAAATAAAAAAAGGTCAAAGTGTCAACCAACAGCAGGATGTCCAGCTGAGACTCAGAGACAAAACAGGTTACCAGTTGGAGGCTGATCGGACCTGGAGCACCGGAGATTCAGTCAGTCAGCAATCCAAAAACCAGGAGCCTAAGGAGTCATAAGAATAAGGAATGGAGTGAAGAGCCAGGGCTTAAATGCACCAGGAGTCGGGTGAGGTAATGAGCCACATGGATCTCAGGTACGCTTGATTGTGTGGCAGAAAGCCTGAGGTGGGTGGAGAGCAACCTGATAGCCACGCCCTGGTGAACACACACAGTTGAGACGGGGAGAGACAGATATAAGATGGGAGAGGGAGGCATACCACCAGATCCTAACAGCTGATCTGCCTCCTTCCATCACTGCTGCCAGGTGAGACAGCTGGAGGTTTCTGTCAGAGTGACAGTGGGATGGTGACAACAGTGGTGAGCTGGTCAAGGCTACTCCAAAAATGGAATTTATTTTTCCCAACAGTTTTTCATTCTGAGGGTCGATATTGTCCGTCTTGATGGACGTCATATCCAAAGTGTTCAGAATAGATCAGCCAGAGTCGGCCTCAGTTCTTCTTTTCATACCAGTGTTTGTGAAATGCATGAAAGGCTATCATGGCTAACTGTGGAGGCTAAAATAAAAACAAATATAGTCCTCTGCTTTTTATGTAGAATGTTATTACATTTCTTTTGTGATAAACTAGGTTTTGTCATAAAACACGTCACGAGTTACATGATTAGAACCGTTCTTCATAGAGCCTCTTGTGCTTGGATTATGCTCCCTATTGGGATTCAAAGACAGAAAGAAACCAGATTTTCTTTTAAACAGCTGACAAAACAATCTATCAAACTATCTGTCCTGTCCTAAATAGACATTTGACATTTTTCCAAACTACAGGACGGATTGTGTTATCATGTGATAGTCTTCATGCCTTGTTTTTTTTTCTAGTGTGTGTTGCATCCAGACTGTCTCGTGTTTTTAATGTATTTTAATTTGTTTAAGCTTTTCCTGAACTTCTATGTACTATAATTTTTAGTCTGTTTGCTTTGTTTGATTGTTTTTGTCAGACCCCAGGAAGACCAGCGACCGCTTTGTGGAAGCTAATGGGAATTAAAATGAAAAATAAAGAACAAAGAATATACAAACTCAACAGATAGTATGGATTAGGGATATTAGGGATATTACATTTTTTTTTTTACATAAAAGTGATTAAAGTAAAAGGAATCGTGACATTTATGGACATAGAACACAGCAGTAATCACACACACACACACACACACACACACACACACACACACACACACACACGCACACACACACACACACACACACACACACACACACGCACACACACACACACACACACACACACACACACACACACACACACACACACACAGACACACACACACACACACACACACACACACACACACATAATTGACTAGTTGTCTCTGACCAGCACCTTAATCAACTGGATTAATTAGATCTGTGCATGTGTGTCTGTACCTCTGGAGGATTTCTATTGGCTAATTGGTAGAGAATATCACTGCAACAAGGGATTATTGGAAACCAGAGACAGTTGAGCGCAGAGCACCGATATATCAGTTCTTAATAACCTCTGCGTTTCTTCTTCTTCTATCCCTTTATCACATCTACATCTTCTTACTGCTGCTCACTCATTCCCTTTACATTTTTTACCATCTGCCTTGTTATTTATAGTATGTTTGGCAAGAAGTAGCTTGGACTACATTGTTGCTCGGGTGGTTTTGTTCTCTCCTCTCTATAGAGTGCTTTAACTGTGAAAGTGGAGCAGAGGGGGAAGACATCAGTTCTTTCTTCATCACTATGCATAAAACCCAGGTATTTGTGCCAGACTGTAAACATAAGCTGACGTGTGATGCACCCATTGTATATATATATATATATATATATATATATATATATATATATATATATATATATATATTAAAGGTGTTGGAATTGGAACATCACAGCATATGTTGACTGTTTATCGTTTTGTCATTTTTCCAGGAGTCATGAGAGAATAACAATATGAACTTTGCTGCTCATTATTTCAATGTGAACAACTTGGAATCTTTGAAGTTTGGCATTTCCATCTGATGCAACAGATTGAGAAGACAATGCAACACAATGTGAACACATGAGACAATCTTAGTCTGCAGTTAATTGTACAATTGAATACTAATCATGTATGCTCTGTTATATATCATATTTACAATAACTCGAATTTTGAATTCGAATTTTACATACAAACAAACAATATGGCTCATTCTTTTAAACTATGGTGGCCTGCAGGTGTCTTTTTTAATGTAAGCCATACAGGGTTACCCTAATGCATCTGTGAACGGTTGTTAAAGTCAGTCTAAAAGAGCATTTTATTTAGTTTTCCTTCGAGGATGTGATGTTTTATGGACTGAAATCAATTTCTTTACAATGCAAATTTAGAGATAAAGACTTTATTGCACATTTATGTCTGTTTGAGTTTATTAATAATAATTTTGTATCTTTACCAAAGCATCCTAGAAGAAGAAAAAAAGTTTTTAAAAAAAGCCTTGTTTCTAGAAAATGAGTCTTGTTTGTTGTCTAAAAAGAAAAATAATCTGGCATTGCATTAGAGAAGTTATCTAATATATCTAACTTTGTGTTAATAAGATATTCCATCTAATACTGAGCTACATTTCACCACAACAAGGTACAGCATGGTTTGCATCCCAGCAGAGGAACAATATCGTTTCCCTTATTTTAAAAGTAAGACCACTTTTTCTTCTCAATTTAAGAATCAAATGACACCAATTAAAGTTTGTTCATCTACTTTTATTCGTTGTCAATTAGAGCTGGTGCTTCACATGATTACAGTGAAGAGAACCATGAGAAACAGGTCTGGTCCTGATTTTCTTGTTTTGACAAAAATGCTAAAAATAAGAATGTTTCTGGTGCCTTAAATTAAGACCAAGTGGCTTAAATTTATTGTGCCGTTTTAAAAGGGTAACATGGTGATGTAATGGGTACCACTATTACATCACAGCAGGAAGGTTCTAGGCTCAAATCCGACTGAGGACTTCGGACTTTTCTGTGGGCTGTTTACAAATTATTTATAGTTATTTTTTGCTTTTTGATTTGTCATTTTCCTGTTTATTTTGAAAATTGAGTTTTCCATGTTTTGACTTCCTGTCTTGGTATTTTCCCTCCGTTGTGATTGTGGATTGTTTTCCCCTGAGTCTGGTCTGCACCTGTTCTCCCTCTCTTCTCGTTGGCCTTCTGTGTTTAGTCGGTGTGTTTTGTCCTGTGTTGTGTTTGTACAGATATTCTTCTCACGCTCCAGTATTTTGCCATCATGTTTACTTGTTCTCCTCAGTATCCCATGGATACCTTCACTGTGGAATTATTGGATTGTTGTTTGGATTTTCTGCTTTCTTTTGTTTGTTTTTTTGGATTTGTGTTTTTTACTGTGTTCATATCATTTTATATCATCCCATTGTGGATTTGCCTGTTTTTGTTGGTATGTAGCTATTAAATCACTGAACTGCAAATTCCCCGTCTTTGCCCTCATACTATTTTGCTGAAACATTGATCTTAGATTAAGTTATAAATTCTTAGTCACTCAGTCAGAAATTAAAATACTCAATTTAAGTAAGTCTATCTTAAAGAAAAAAACTGTTTTCACTCGTTTCCAGTTTTAAGGCCCGTCATGGTCTGTTTTTGGCTAGACCTTTATGCTAGTTACAAGAATTCTAGCCAAGTAGAATTGACAGATTTTTGTGCTCAAAACAAGACAATTTGATTAGATTGAAGAATATTTGGCTTCTTTCTCATCAGGCTGTTTTTTGCAGTGCAGAAGTGTTCAAAAACAGATACATTATATTAAAGATTAGTTGCACCAAAAAAAAAGGTACCTCAGAACTGTTAATATTTCATACTTTGTTCCATAAAAATGTGAACTAACTGATTTCTTCAGCATGAGCCTGTATTTGCCGTTTATCGCCTCCTCACCATCTCATGCACAGCTCTATTTCTTCACTTCCTGCACCTCATGTTCTCTTCCTGTCCTCTCTTCTCTGGATTCCCTTCGTACGTGTAATTAATCCTCACTCGCCAACCAGCCTGCAATATCGCCATCATTGTTGACTGCTCCCACCACTTTGAGTGTGTGTGTGTGTGTGTGTCTGTGTGTATGACAGCGAGGGTCTTATAGCACATACAGTATCTGCTGGTGTCTTCCGTTTGTTAATAGAGGCCCATGATTGCATGCATGAGTCTCTGTATGTGTGTGTGTATGTTTGTGTGTTTGTGTTTGTGTGTGTGTGTGTGTGTGTGTGTATGTGTGTGTGTGTGTGTGTGTGTGTGTGTGTGTGTGTGTGTCCCTGTCATTCCACACCTGCTTGTCAGGAGCGGGTTCCCGGTTTCGGTGGCAGCCAGCTGATAATTAAAGCAAAGCTTTACACAGAAAGACAGACAGAAGAGAGGGATGAGCAACGAGAGGAAACAAGGCAGCCATGAAGCAGAAGAGACTCATAGACAGTGTCTCTGTGTTTTATGTGCATGATGGAGTCTAAATGCTGCTGGTTTTAATTTCATTTAATGATTTTTATTGGAACCACATAATCGTTGAAGTCTTTTTTTCTTTCTCTCTCCTGTCCTCTCTTTCTGCCAAACCAACCCCCCCCCCCATGTCTACTTGTACACTGTTATTTTTGCGTCTGCTTCTTAACCACCTGCAGAGCTGTTATATCACTTCACCTGCACACTGCTGACAACTTTATCTCTATTTTAAGTTATAGGAATTTCATTTATTAGAGGTGACATAGATTCTTGTTTTTGAGTATAGGATCAATTTCATGTTCCTCAAAGCAACAACTTTGGTCCATTTCTGGTCGTTCAGGCTCTCCTTTCAATTAAAAGTAGGATTATTTTTTCAAATCAGTGGCTGAGATCTGGGAGGAAGTGTGGTGGTTAGGTCACTAAAAACAGGTCTGACAGTAAGAAAAGACAAGCAGTCAAAGAGATGATCATCAGCAACATGTTAGACAAAACGATTTAGAAGAGAACGGACAAAAAGTCAAAATAATGAGCAAATATTCCTTCGTAAACATCCTTTTTTTTTTTTTTGGTTAACACTTTGCTCACTGTACTTACACACAGTTTTCAACTAATGTCAGATTATTCTGGATTGAATAATCTGGATTATTCTGGATTGATAATCTGGATTATTCTGGATTGAATAATCTGGATTACTCTGGTTTGAATAATCTGGCTAAAATGTGAATTTTTGCTCTGTTAGACTGATTGTTCTCAGATGTCAGCAATAACCCTGGAAGTAAAACACTATCATGACTGAAAGAAATTTTGACAAAGTTGAGAAAATTAAACTAAAGTTGTTAAAAAACTGGAAATGCCCCTTTAACCCTCTGGGTTCCGAAGTCACGCTGACATGAACCGTGAACCCTAACCTGACCTTTGTGTACCACATTAAATAATGTTTCACATGCCTTTCTCCAGCATAACATCACCTCCATGACCTGACAATTATTTCCTCACTTTAACATACTGCATTAACAAATCCCAAAACATGCCAGATTATGGTTGGGATTCATACCTGCGTGACCTCAGACCCCAGAGGGTTGAATAACAGAATGACCTCTGCAGCAACCAGTTTCAGTTCAACCCAATCCAATGAGGGAGTGAGAGCACAGCTGGATTATGTTTGAAGAAGGCTAATATCTTGGTTCATATAGGAGTTCATGTCCATGACGTCAGACATGTGCAGGTCAGGGTGGAAGGACAAAATGTTCCTACTCCTGGTATACTGTAACGAAAAATAAAATAAACTGACTTGACAATATTAAAATTGAAACTGATTTATTATATTTATTTATCGAACAAGCACACCGGCACTCTTTAACCTTCTCTATGACTGTGTGCAGTTTGGTGATCCAAATAAAAGTCCAGCAGATTTCAGTATGTCTGCCCTGTAAAGTATGGTTACAGGTTGAGGATGAGGCTTTATTAAAAGGGAGTGTTGGGTTTGTTGTGGAGGTTATGTGATCTACTGAGTAGTAAGAACAGGTGATCGAAGGAAAACTATTCACCAAGTTTTTTGATTATCAATTAAAGGTGTTTGGGTTTTGCATTGTTGGTTGGACAAAGTAAGGAATCTGAAGGTATTACTTTGAGTAAAACATGCTGATCACTCTTTCCCAGTTTATAATTATTTATTTATGATGAGGAAAATAATCATTCGTTGCAACCCCACCTTCTACTACTGTAGAATCCTCCCTCCCATCTGTCACCTCCACATTCCCACAGCCTCACGTTTTCTCTTCTCTTTTTAGTGACCTTTTGCCTTCTGTGCTGCTGCGATAACCCTGCTAGTCAGCGATTGATCTCTCCCTTATCATTTCTCAGTGGGTAAATGGATCTAGCACACAGGCAGAGTGATACTCTGGCTCATGACTTACAGCCAAAAACAGAATCAGAGGAGTCATTTCAAACCAAGACATTTGACATCTACTGTTTGATATCTGGGATATTCTTTTTGATCAAATATAAAAGCTTCTATACCATTGAAATGCTAAAAGAAAATCTGCATTGCACAATTTGGTGTTCAGGATGAGAAACTGTGTCGAACTTTAATGTATTCTTTGGTGTTCATGAAAGGACACAAGATGTAAATGATGGTCATGATAATGAAGACTTTTTTGGGTAGATTTGAGCACTACTTTGCTGTACCGATGTCAAAGTACTCTGCATTTACCATCTCTAGTTACCTTAGATTAATTTATCACAGATTATCAAGTTAAACTGAACTTGTGTGCAACAAAGAAATGATAGAAATGCGATCCCTGACAATATAAAACTGTGGTGTGATAATAAGATAACGCATGTAATCAAGTAATACTCTCTCTTTATATCTTTACATCTTACATTGATTTGAATTACAATTACATCCATAGATACAGCATAAATCAAATTAATGTATTCTCACATATAAGTGGATATAGCAGAAATGCAAATGAAGTGGTTCCAGGAGAAAAAGGAGAGAAGAGCAGGGAACACTGCTTGTTTGTTGGAATCATTTAGCATTTATTAAAGCTCTTTGGCTTCAGTGGATCTGGTGAGCAACACGTGATCCAGTTTGGGTTCTGGTTACCTCTTTAGATGTTTTATTTGTCACAAACCGGATTCTGTGACTGTTCAGGGACCTGATGGCTTGATGGAAGAAGCTCTTGCGTAGTCTGGAGGTTCTGGCTCTGATGCTCTGGAACCTCCTAGCAGATGTGAGGAGTGCAGTGAGATGATGGGATGGGTCAGTAGTGATGTTGTAAGCCTTTCAGACACACCGTGCCTGGTAGATGTTGGCTGTAGCAGGGATGTTGGCTGTGTTTTCTTCTAGAGTCGATGACCATCTCCTTACTTCTCCTCATATGTTCAAGGAGAGATTGTTGTCTTTGCACCATATCACCAGCTTCTCCACCTCCTCTCATTATTGTTTGTCACAAGACTCACCATTGTTGTGTCAGTTACAGAGGGGTGTATTGAAGCCCATTGTGCTCAGCTTCCCTATCAGCTGTTGTAGTGTGATGGAGTTAAAAGCTGAGTTTAAGTCTATAAATGGTAGTCTGACATGTCCTTGTTTTCCAGGTGAGTTAGGGTCTGCTGGGTAGAGGATATTACATCTTCAGCAGACATACAAATGCAAGGTTAGAGGGAGGCATGTTGCTTGACCAACCTTTCAAAGTACTTCATTATAATTGGTGTTGGAGCAATGGGGCATGAAATGAGGGACTTCTTTGGCACAGTTATGATAGCGGCAGACTTCAGGCACTTAGGAACCATCCAGACTCAGAGAGGTGTTGAAGATGGCTTAGGTTTGGTTTCAAGTGTTTCTAAAATTATGGAAATAATTCATGATAGCGATACGTTTGTTTGCCTTGTGTTGATTCATTTCTTTCTTGGGAGAGTGCAAAAAAGTTAGCAAAATGTAATGTGGGAGAAAATGTAATGAATCTGGTGACTTCTTGCAATATTTTGAACAAAATAGCTGCTTGCCAAAGTCGGTGATCACCTCTGGAGTTCATGCTAGCATGATTTATTAATGACAGAATTAAAGTATGAGAAATGTACACAATTGCCCAACAAGATGAGAGTATCGACTACAATCATGGGTTGTGTTCAGTTTTGACAAATCAAGAGTTCAATGAAAGCCCCAAAAACCCATAATGCAACTTCATTATGTCTCTTTTCTAGATCTTCCCTGTCTTGTAATGTAATGGCTGATTTTAAAATATACTGAATGCCCCTGTATGTAGTAAACCTTGTAAAGAGGCTCAGAGTGTAGGCAAAAGAGCAATCAATTAAAATCTGGATTATTATCTCAGTACTTTCCAAGTGGGACCATAACAGCCAATGAGAGACATCGCAGAGCAGCTCTTGACTTTAAGCCCTTGAGACTATCCTTGACAGTAGTTGAGGGCAACGGTTCAGGTGGTGGCCTTGGTGTGAACAGTCTTTTACTTCCTTTCCTTTGGCTCTGGAAGGAAGTGGGTGTTGGTATGTCTTCCAGGGAGGGAAGGGGGCAGCATTGATTTATTTGAACACTTTGAGGAGCATTTCCTCATTTCTCTCAGAAGTCGCAGACGCTCCCATTTGGACAGCAGCTGTGGTGTTGGTAGACCAGTAGATGTTAAGAGATAATAATGAATAATGACTTCTTCTGTTTTCTGGTGTCCAGTGTTAAATTGTTTTACTGGTCACCACTCCTTCAGTTTCTGTACCTCATCTGTGTAGACCAGCTAATCCCCTCCTGAAATGAATGCTGCCACAGTGCAGAGTTGGTGGGTCAGGTTGGCATACAGTCATGTAAATCTGAGTAAAGTGTTGGAGTCAGCAAGCAGCCGTTTGCAGAGCTGGTGCTGAGTTGAGGGTGGATGAGAGATGGAGACCAAGCCTGACAGTTTGTGGGCGTTTTGTGAGAAAGTCCTTAATCCATGTGCAAGTGTGAGTGGGGAGGCCAAGTTCAGATTAATATATCTGGCACGACTGTGTGGAATGTTGAGCTGTTGTCTATGAAGAGCATTCTTACATAACTCACTCCATATACTTTAAATTAGGACTCATGGCAGACATGAACTGAATAAATAGTTCCATTTGTTAAAATTGTGCAGGCAGAATTGGGCACTAATCAAAACAGAAATACAAAAAAAAAGGATGTAAAATCTTGAGGAACAAATCGACTGACAATGTCCTGAAAAATTGGCCTGATAGAATAAAGGATCTGTGAGACAAACAAAAAAAATATACCTAGGCTGGTAGGATGAGGGTTAAGCATGCCTGAATAAAGTCTCCCGCTATGATGTGACCTCCATCTGTTTTTTTGTTTATAGTTCTGTGTAGGTGGGCAAAGGCTGTTAGTTCTCTTGGCAAGTAGAAGGACAGAGTCTCTGGATCAGGGGAATGGTGGCTCTATAATACGACTGTGTTTACACCAGTTATTGTGCACCTACATGCAAAGTCCTCAACCCCTGCTCTTACCTAGTCTCTGTTTCGGTCTTGGCGGTGGATCATGCACTCTGCTAGTGGGGATCAACTAGTGAAGCCAGGTTTCTTTTAATATCACCACCCAGCAATTTTACAGGGTATTCCAAACATTCCTGGGGGATCCCAAGGTGTTCCCAGAGATATGTAATCTCCTCAGCCAGGTCTGGGTTTAACACAGGGTCTCCTCACACTTGGACATGCCTGGAAACACTCCAAAGGGAGGCGATTGGGAGGCATCCTAACCAGATTCCCAAAACACCTCAACTGTCTATTTTTGATGCAAAGAAGCTGCAGCTTTATTACAAGCTTCTCAACTCTTCAACCTACCTATGAGCCCAGCCACCATACGGACGAGGCTCATTTCAGCGGCTTATTCCAGATCTGAGTCTTTCGGTCAACACCCAGAGGGTTGGTACGTAAATCAGCTGGTAAATCAAGAGCTTTGCCTTTTGGATCAGCTCCCTGCCACGGTCCGATATGACTCCCGCATTACTGCTGATGCTGCCCCAAACTTTGCCTGTCCATAGCATCAGGAACTCCCCCTTTAATCTGAGGGAACAATCCATTCCTGTCCCATGACATGGTAGTCTTAATAATATCTTAGAGTGAATGTTTGAGACTTGTGTTTTAAAATCCTATGATTTTAAAGCTCCTGTTCTCGTAGCCTGATGTAACTTGACCTCAGTGGGAACTGCTGACAATGATATCAAACTCCTCTCTGGTAAATTTGTACCTGTCTGTGCTCTGGCTAGTGCATTGGTTTTGTAAGGCACTGTTCTTGTAGCGTTTGTGTTGCCCTGAGCGCAGGCTGGCAGGTGGCCTCATAAGAAGTAGTTGAAAGATGGAACATTACAAGGCAAGTGTGCAGGCCAGGGGAATCCAGACATATACAGACCCACGTCACAGTTATTTTTAGTTTCTGGCTGTTATTCTTGTTCATTGAAAACAATTTTGCCTCTGTCTGAGGAGCCCAGAGGCATTATGGGTATTAGTCAGAATGAGGTTAAAATTGAATATTTGGTTGGCCTTTAAAGAAGGACATATTTTCAGTGTTTTGTTTTGTTGACAGCAATTTTTGTTTGCTGTTATTTCAGGAAATGTCTCAGCCTAACATCATGAGCTCCTTTGAATGAAACAAAAGTGTCAAAATAATGCAAAGCCAACAGATTTGTTAGACTTAATATAAACAGAGCCCATATTAAAAGATTCCAATATAACTGCCCTCTATAAATATTCATGCACCCTACGCCTGTGTATCCAGTCTTGTCTCTTTCTTAAGTACTTAGCTAAAATATGAAAATATAAACCTAGTCTTTTATCTGTGCTGCCCATTGCTTGGCCTTATTGCCGTAACTGAACAGGAATTTCCTGTGAGTGCAGTCATCGAGGGACATGGAGCCCTTTGTTATGTTAATTAAAGCTGGAGAAATGATGAAATGACAAAGTAGCTTGCAGTCAAGGTAGTTAGCACATTACAAGTGATAACGAGTAATAGGATTTCAAAGGGATGCATTTTTCCAAGGTTTTATTTTCTACTGGGAATTGTCCTTGTATATTTTCATATTATGGCTTTTGAATGAAAATGGTAAAAGAGCAAGAACTGAACTGCTTAGGTTAGAGAAATATTAGTGATTATAAATAGTAAAAAAAAAAAGGGCACTGACCTGGACCAACTTCCATTTTGTTCCGAGTGTAATAATTAAACCAATAGTTGGATTCGGATCTGCGTCTTTTGTCTTAAACAATCCTGACAGTCTCATTTAAAAACATGTGCAGGTTTCCCCAGTTAATGAGCTGCAAGTTTAATGGAGGGATTCAACAAAACATTGTAAATACTTTGAACCAAAGTAACAGATGTGGTCATTTTAAGCCAAGAATAAGAAATAACTCCATGAACCTTATTTGTGTTGTTGTTTGTTTGCCCTACTGCTGTCTGAATATATTATGATGTGCTTATGAAAGGATACTGGCTGTGGACATCAACAATACACTGTTATAATTAAAATCACAATAATCTGTTTGACTGTGCTGAACGTAAGAGTGCACAGTTTATAGGCTGCTACCAAACAATAGGTTATTATGTGGAATTGTGTTTGGTTAATTAGACTTGGTATACAAAGAATGGGTGCTGATACCTGGATCGGAAGGTGTGAAAATAAAAAAGGTGAACAAAGAAGGGATAATAATCTGTATCTGTATCATAATGAGCAGTTTAATTTGTTTAAGTTACAGTTTGTTAAGGGTGTGAGAAAATAAACACACTTGAGTTTCATAATGTTATGTTTGTGATGCCGTGTCAACCCTTAAACACACTGAACTGATTTCCATGTAAAGTTTAATGGCTGTGGTTCATTTTGTGTTGTGTTTAAACCCCTATCTGCTGGGTATTTGTGTTACAGTCGATCATTTTACCAAGTTAAGAGGAAGTAAACATTTCACTAGAGTAAACACAAAGGACAGAGACATGAAACGATGTGTGGCCTTCCTTACAGTATCACAGTATGTTGAATCGTAATGTCTGTCCTGATACGTACCACCTGATCCTTGCCACTAATAGCTCTACAGTGTATTATTTGTTTAGTAAATTATACACCGAAACGAGCAAAATAAACCAACCAAAATGTCCAACTTTGTTCCATAAAATTATAAAAGTTCAAATCACATCAATATTTTCAGCTCGTCCTTGGCCTGCACAGTTTTTCTTTTTATATGTTTTTGTAAAGTATTAGGGTGTTAGCACACCCACATGGTAATCAATGGCTCCTGTATAGTTTCACTCCCACAGACTGTTGCATGAAGCTCTAGCAGAGGCGTCTGAATGTCAGATGTGAGCTGATATCATCCAGTCTGGGGACTCGCCTCCTGATGGTTCATCAGTGACATCAAATCTGTCAGAAGGTTAAACAATTCTCACCATCACTGACACATATACATCCACAGTTTGACTGCCATAAAATGAGATAAAATAATACAGTTATACTGTAGTTTCACAGTGGTTAAACAGAGATGCATGGCTAAAACGAATAGAGGAGCTATGGAATTATACATGAGACGAATACTGAAAATATGTGTAACAAAATATTTTCACCTGCAGCTCCACAAGCTCATACACATTTTATGATTTTACATCATCCTTCCTAAGATGAATTGTTTGAATGTTGTGGCTCATAATATGGATGTTTGTCAGTATCTGATATGCCAATATTTTCTAACTCCTTTTGGTCGATGCTCATTCCATTATATGTGCATCATTTTTTCCATCTGTCAGATAACACTGCGTCTCTCCTGCAGTAGAATTAACCTTCTCCTATAGTGATGCCCCACTATCAGATGCAGACATGCAGTGCTTTTCAAAATAAGAAAACTGCTTAGTCAATGGTTTGTTTCACACGCTCAATAAAGTGTCTTTTTATTGGCCTTACATGTGAGCAAAAATGTTTGATTCGTGCCAGTGCTGACATTTCATTTTAAGGCTTCATTACATCACTGACATCAGCTGATACCGTGATGTACTGTAAAAAAAAAACACGATACAGACCCTCATAATATGACTCCTGGACAGCAAAAACCTACCTCTAGAATTTGGAACCACATTAGTACCATTATCAGTTTGATAGTTATTCAAGAAAAAAAGAAAAAAATACTAATGGTTTTCTTCAGGATCTATCTCAGTAACTTTTGAAGATACATTAAATTTGAGACGAAATTGCTCCTAGTTTGAGTCTGTAACATTGTTATTGTTACTATTCTGAATCACCAGATCTGATATGTTTATATTTACAGTGTCTATGTTACTATCCTGGACACATCTGGCAAAATGACTGATTCTATAAATAACACACACTTCCACCAGATGTCACACTAGAGCATTACGCACTATCTCGCAATGTTGAAGGAAGTGAAAAAGTGATCCGAGAATCCACATCTATACCTGGATCCGCTTCAAAATCCATCAACAAAATCCAGTCATAACTTTTTGAGTAGTCCTGCAAACAAACAAACAAACAAATCAAATCAAATCAACAAAGCAACTCCTTGGTGGAGGTAATCAACAAAATACAGACGCACCAATTTTCATTTAGAGACCAGTTCCTTGTAAACTGACTTTGCTATCCAATAATTGTGTTGAAGACGACCAGAACTGCTGCGATACCTTGTGCACAAAGGTTTAACTAACAGAGGATTAGGATTGTTTAACTAACAGAGGATTAGGATTGTTTAACTAACAGAGGATTAGGATTGCAAAGGGCTTTATAGAACAGATCAGATATAGAACATTTATTAAAACTAATTGCACACATAGGGATCTTGCATATTGTGATATCCCTGACATGAGACTAGCTGCATTCATACAAGCCTTCCTGTGCAAACGTCACGAGAAAATCAAATAAAAAAACATCTTTCAGGAAAGACCTTCATCTCATTACAGTTGTTGCTTGATTAGCACCAAAAAGAGAAAGAAGCGAATCTCATTCAGTCAAGTAGCAGTGATTGATGTTGAAACACATTTGTTTCACAACCAAAAGAAAAGTGAGAAAATGTGAAAGCTTTCAAGCAGAATGTGTCGTGTGATCAGCTGTAACCTGTCTCTTTGTTATCATCCTGTTTTGATCAAGCTCATTTTTTTTACCTTCGATTGTTGGGGTTCTTTTTTTGTGTCTTGCTCAGTCTCCGTAATCTCCATCTGTTCACACCCGTCACATCCACCTCCTCTCTTCTCCCTGTCATTCTCTGGCAAATTCTGCAATGTTTTATTGGCAGTCGGGTCTAAAACGACTAAATGTTGCCAGATTGTCTTTTTCTTTTGTTTGTTAATAAATTACAGTGCTAAACAGCCATATAAAATGAGCACAGAGATGATTGAGCTCATAATGTTCTTGGAAGAGCCACAAGCTCAGGTTTCATTTGGAACCATTGCTGAGATGCACAAAGCAGCACCTGAAAGAGGTGTTTGCCCCTTTCTGCACTAATTTTACTGGAAAGCGTGCACACCTGTATGTAAACCCTGTGCACAAACATTATGGAGACAAAGGAAATGACTGATGCAGATGGTTAGCTGGTGGATTTAAGCCATATGATATGATGATAGCTACCACACAATTAATTTCACATAACATCACACATTAATTATAGATTCAGGCTACAAACATTCAAGCCAGCAGCAGAATTATTTTTGGCTTAATTAGCTACATGTTTGGTAAATCATGGTTCCCACTGGGTGGATAACCAGTCTATTAATCATTATGGTAAGCTAATAGGCCAGGAGATGCTAGGCTATCCCTTCTGTGTGTGTGTCTGTGACTAGCCTCGCAGTAAGAGCCATAATAATAAGGTTCAATGAGGCACGTTGTAACCACTGTGTAGCAGTAGTGCAAAAAAAAGAAAAGAAAAAGTGTGACATTTTCTCCTTTGAAGAAAGACTCTTGTCATGACAGCAGAGCGACAGCGACAGGAAGTTTCACCTGAAACTAAAGGAGGAATCTCTAGAGTTGATTCCACAAAGCTCCTGTCAGTGTAAATCATTTCAGTTTTCATTGATGTTCAGAAAAAAAGGGAGAGCATACTCAAGGAAAGTGGAACATATGTGCTGCTGCAGGCCAAAAAAGAGAGGAGAGATATTGGAGCTATAACTCTTTTCAAGTGGACGGCCGTTCAGGAAGAAGAGCTTCTGGGGTCCCTGAGAATAATCTAGATCCCATCAAGTTTCCACTGAGATGAAGAGGAAGAGGGATATTTTATAATTATGATGTATCAAGTGTGAAAAAGGGTTATCTATAGGGAATCTATAGCCTTGCTTGGCTTTACGGAGCTTCATAAATAATACAGTTAAAGGGTTATTAGTGAGTGTTAATTAAAACCCACCAACAGAAGTGGACACAGGCAGTTGTTACTGGATTGAAGGGGTTGTGCTCCTTTTGGCCTTGCTTCTGTGACTTCATCACTTTAGAGTCTTTTACCACGGCATGCTTTTTAAATGGCTGAGGTACAGCTGTGTGAGGGATGTGGTGACACCTTTTATTCAGCAGTCCTGGATTGTCTTGTCAGCCACCTCTACAAACAGATGATGGAGAGCCTCTAAAACTCAGTCATAATTATCACAAAAAGGCTCAAAATATCAGATTTAGGGACCGTTTACATGACAACCCTGTCACCCAAAAACGGTAAACTTTTGTAGTGTTTTGGCAGTTCATTTATGTGAGACTTTAGAAAAAGGGCTCCAGAGTGCTATCTTTTGAAAAAGCCACTGTAGAGTCGTGTAAACCTGCAAAATGCAACTTCTGTGAAAAATGATGATGTCACAGCCCAGCTTTGTGCATGCCTATTACGGTTCCAGCCTAATACGTGTAGACGTAGAGCGTATGGACAGAACAACAGCAAAAACAACAATGTCGGACTGTCCGGTTTTGTTTGTGCTGCAGACTCTGTTGAGTTTATTTAACGCTCCTCCGATGTAGATTTTCTGCACCACTACCGTACTGATCCACCTGTTTCTTTAACATCTGTTACCCACTGCAAAAAACTCACGCATAACTAACACTGCTGCCACGATAATTGGTCTCCCCACACCAAACCTCAAAGACCTAAACAATGAAGCCACAGCATGCATTGCAACATCCATAGCTCAGGATATCACACACCCACTCAACCACCACCTCACCCCTATGCCCTCCAGGCTCCAGTACAGAGCACTGAAGTGCAGAAGAAAGCCTGATCCCTGCGGTTACAGCCATCTTAAACAACAGGCCAGAGTGTGTTCTGCTGTCTGTCAATTAATGTTACTGTTTTGATGCGTTGTTGTCATTGTGTGCTGTTGATCTGTGGTCAGACGTGTGTTGTGCTGTGGAGATGATAAGATAAGATCTGTGATCTCATTCTGTGGTGTTGATTTTGAAAGGTTACACTGCTAATCTCTACCCTGGCATACATACGACAGCGTTTTCAGTCCTTTCAGCGGATGGTGGATTCAGTCGAGGGTTTTCTGGTCAGAATATGACACAAAATATACATAAATATTTCTTTAGCGGAAAAATGTTTTTTCTTCTTTTACGTCCCATAAATTATCCTGTAATACAGGTCCACAAACCCAGGTTTTGAAGGACTATGGCGACATGTTGGTAAAAGAAAAATGCTCAGCTTGCTTTGGGGCACGAAACATTGAAGAGAATTTAAAACACAGAGACTATAAAATGGGAAAAATCATAGGTTACCATTGAAAGCAAATGAGAAGAGGGAAGAACTGATAGAGGATAAAAATCAAAAAGCAGAATGACAATTGGTGAAATGAAAGGCAGGAAAACCAAATTGAAAGAAGATCTAGGAGCCATTGTGCTGCAGCTTCAGAGAGCAATAAAGGTGAACGGCAGCAGAGGAAATAAATAAGGGCAGTGATGAGATGAGAGGATGCTTTGAAAGAGAGCAGGTGAACGTGTCGCACTCTTTAAAGATGGTGCTGCATTTTAATTCACCAGGAAACACACATCCATAATATCACAGATTCCTTCTGTGTCTTTCATGTCAGTCCTTTCTGTCACCCTGTAAGCATGTTTGTCAGTCTGTGTTTTCACCATCAGTGTGGTTTGTGTTACACTGGTAATGGAGAGAAAAAACAAAACATCTGTTGTGTTTTCTTATTGCATTTATGTTTGCAGTCAACAGGCTCTCATTTTGACAAAGGCCGAACGTGACGTGTCCTTGAAGTGAAAAGTTGAGTAAGAGTAGAAGAATCAACCAATGAGAGCAGAGGTCTGACCTCACCTGCTTTCAATGACCACACCTGTTTGTATGTCGCACAATGCATTTATGCCAACCTCAGGTCTGGACTCTGTGCCAGTGGACCGGCTCCTTTTTAAATGGGTAAAAAGAGCTGCTTATTGGGTTTAAAGGTATAACAGTGAAAAGGTCAAGTTTACAAAACAGTGGTGAGACCAGCTATGTTGTATGGCTTGGAGACAAAAGCTGGAGTTTAGTTTACTTTAGTTTATTAAGTTTATTTACATCAGGGACCGTGTACAAATACATTCGTCTCAAGGAAGAGAAAATATGCTTTGCACCAGATTTAGCTACAGGCTAAATTCCATCTGCAGTCCCTGGGCAGGTGATCAAGAACATTCATACACAAACCACAACACACTGCACAAAAAAACACAGTACACTAAAAATACAATTATTGTAAAATATAAAAACAAGTTGTCATGATTTAAAATTAACGCTGACAAGCTTATTCCATTCTTTGGCAGCTCTATGTGAGAAAGCAGGTTGTGTGAAGGTGGAGCTACATTTTGGGACACTATAATCTCCACTTGAGGAAGACCTTGAAGCCCTCATTTGCTCATTTGCTCAGAGCGGAGCCGAACAAAAGCTCTTCAGAGGTGGAGAGGAAGCATTATGGATTATCTTGTGCACCATCTGAATATTAAATTAAATTTTCAAAACATAGCATTTTATATTTAACAGGTATATCACAATGATGATATTGTTGTGATTTCCTGTCCAGAACTTTTAAGGCTTGCTTATGAAGTGACATAATGGGTTTCAAGACAGTCTTGTTTGCCTGAGACCAACATGATATGCAGTAGTGAAAATAGGACAGAATCATTACATTCAGGTTTGTTTTTAGAGGCTTCCACTGTTAAAGAATTCCTAATATGTCAAAAGTTAGCCTAACCTAAGCTCCAGAGGTCCATTCTCATGGTGCTCTTTTCCTGTCAGTTGATTAATACTCTTCCATAACATTTTGATATTTCCTTTTGCTTGCCTTATTGTATCAAGAAAGAAATTAGCTTTAGCCTTTCTAAGCTGCCCTGTGACTTTATTTCTAAGCCCCTTAAACATCATTTAGTCCATATCAAGGCCTGTTTTTAGAGATTTTTTCAAAACTGCATCTCTTTTCTTCATTAAGTTCCACAGGCTGTCATTAAACAGAGGCAGAGACTCCTTTCTATTATGCTTCTGCAGAATTGTTTTAGTATATTTAGATATAAGGTTCGTAAATGTAGATCTTAACCCATCAGAGGCGGCAGAGTTGAAGATGCTCTGATTTTCATTGGGAATCCTGAGGATGGACAGGATTAGGAATGATCCTATCAGAGGGACTGCGCAGGCAGGACGGTTTGGAGACAAAGGGAGAGAGAGATTGAGGTGGTTAGGCATGTGCACAGAAGGGATGAGGGGTATATCGGGAGATGGATGATGAGGACGGAGCTGCCAGGTAAAGAGGAGACGAGGAAGGCCAAAGAGGAGGTGTATGGATAGGGAGGACATGGAGGTGGTTGGTGTGACAGAGGTGAGATGGAGACAGATGATCTGCTGTGGTGAAATTCAGTTTGGAAGCTCAGTTTATAAGATCTTTGTTATACTGTAAACCACAGAGGAAGCATGAATGAGGGCTATAAAATAAACAATTTGAAATCTCTTCAATAAGGCAATCAAATTCATGCAATCTTCTGAAATAATATTTCAAGCATTAGAAATGAAACCACTGTCTCCTGAAAGCAATAATAATTAATATTACTTTCAGCGTAGAGATGATAGCAACATCAAGATATTAATCCCCCCCAAAAAGCAATTTCTTTCTACCTGGTCAAACTTTCTAAGATGATGAAGCTGCTTCAGGGATGCGTTGAGTGATGACTTGTCACATTCCTGCTGACCTCTGACCCTTCTTGTGAAACACATACACCATGTGTGTGGAACACACAATGTCCCTCCTGAATGTCCACTCAGTGAAGGAGATACACTCTCGGCATGCTTCATAATTATTTACACATGATGTTTTACCTTATACATCTTTACCAGCACATTGCTGCACAGCTTGAGCAGAAGCATCCCGGCTAAATGAGAATCTGCGGCGATAGACGGAGGAACATCCCATATTTCACTTGGAGCAGATGGAAGGAAATGCAACACCCTGCTTAGTGGAAAATGAATGATGCAATCGTCTCGCATTTTCTGCTCCAGCTAACCAAAGGGGAGCGTTTGAATGTGCCCGTTGTCAGACAGATCGCTCAGCGTGTACTACATTCATTCATTTGGTTTTCCGTGCTGCTGTGGGTGGAAGGATGGTGCTGGCAGCTAAAGGCAATTTAAAGTCTCCAGACAATGAACAACACAGAGACAACCCAGGAAAACTGTAGGAACACAAGGAAAACATGCAAACTGTACACAGAAAGGAACCTTCCTGCTGATAGGCAATGAAATGTAGTTACCACAGAAACGAGGAGCAGCTATGAACAAACAGAAAGAATGAGGACAACATGAATGCACACGGCAGCATTTTCAATGTTATATAAGGACGTTCTCAAAACTGTTGTTTAGTTTAAAAACTCATTCATTCATTGTGGATGAGAGAAACTGCAGTTGCTAGCAGCTTGTTGGAAAACGAATCAATAACCTGTAGATCTCGCAACAACGCCGCTAAATAACTAACATTATGTGCACCATCACATGTGCAATATGTTATCTGTGCAACATACTATTACTTGTGCAATAACTCTGCTAAGCTGTGCATTATTTAAACTCAACACTGAAGTACTTGTGCTTGTGTATATATGTGTGAATGTTATGTGTGGAGCGTGTTTTATGTATATTGTATATTTCAGTGAATTCACTGCCTCCTGTTGTATCCTCTGTGGAATTGTCGTTGGACGGAGTCCAGAACAAATTTCCCTTCGGGGACAGTAAAAGTATATCTCTTCTTATCTTATCTTATCTTATCTATTCTCACACAGTCCCGTCTCCACAACGGTTTTGTTTGTTCACACTGACTTTATCCAATTTCATGTGATGTTGGTCACCTGATATAAAACCGCCAGGGCTGCCGTGATAACTGCAAAAATAATACATGCCTTAACAAGCCGTAAGCATGGGATGGCAAGCAACAGCCACAAATAATGAAAAAAATACTTTGCACATTTATTTTCAGGCAGCCGCATAGGAGAGGAACTTGCAAAAGGAATTCCTGCACGCTGTCTAAACTTGCAGAGTCACATTTCTGTGACGTTTCGGTACGAGACCTTCATCAAGCAAGTGATGCAAATGCTTAATGGTCTCGTACCAAAAACGTCACAATAAATGTGATTCTGCAAGGTTAGACAGTGTGCAGGAATTCCTTTTGCCAGTTCCTATGCAACAGCCACAACCAAACATGTCATGTTCAGTCTGTTATTTACAGACATAAACAACGGCAGCTGCTCTGGCTGTAAAACCAAGTAAGACTTAGGGAACATACCAGCTTTAAACTGGGGAGACCAGCCAGTTTAGATGAGAAAACATGCAAAATCTGTGTCCCAGAGCAGTTAGGCTGCAGAGACTCGGCACAGCAGAGGTGATGTAATGCAGGAGGATTCCCCTTCTGCTACTTCACTATCACTCAATTCCCAGACTCACATGCAAAACATAGTGTCCCATGAGGGGATCCAAAAGTTGAGCAGAATTATAATACAGGACAAAGTCATGTAGCCTCCACCTCACTAGCATTGCTTAATGGGCCACTAGATTAGAGACAGACAGGTCTTAAGATGAAACATCAGTTCTAGTCCTTGCAATGAAGCCTAACATACAAACAGGATTGAAACTGCAGAGTAAATTTCTTAACCACAGCCCTAAAATTCAGATGTTTTATTAATGAATATTATTGATGAATGTTTCTCTCACCCCCAGGTGAGGGATGCATTGGTGGAGGTGCTTCAGATCGCTGTGGCCCTCCAGTCAACAACTTAACAATGTAATCAAATCCCTTTTGAAACAGAAACTAAAGATGCTGCCCTGACATTTCATTGCAACGTTTGACTGTAATACTTCTAACACAGTCTGAACAGCAGCTTATAAAAAAAAAGGATTTAAATGAATATTAGTTCCTGGTTAGAAACAAGTGATGAATTGGTTCTGCATTCCTCGATTATTCTCTGTCATTGTTTCTCTTCATGTCTTTTTCTCTCCTCTTTACCTCAGTGCTCTCCAAACCGTCAACTCCCAGGGAGTGGGTGTGCGACGCGCTTACATAAAACTGGCATGTTACACAATTGCAGTGCCATGTGCATGTGCTATATGCGCTCATGCATGTGTATGTGTCTGCATGTTGTCTACATGCGGGCTGTGGGGCCATAAGTCTTGACAGAGCCTAATATAAAATGATCCTGCCGATTATAGATCTGTATGTGAGTGGGTTTGTGTTTGTGTGCGGTGCAGTGTGCATCTCTCTGCACTGAAAACTGTTTAACTATGCATAGAGGATGAATCTGAATCCTTATGTAGATACAGGGCTTTTTTTTTTCTTTTTCGCTCTGAGCTGACTAACACACTGTCCTGCCCTGCATGGGCGAGTAGCAGCTGCTCAACCATCATCCAATCAGGTGGAGGAGAGAGAGAGAGCAGAGGAGTTCAATATCGTGTTCAATATGGTGGCAGTTCAGGCCACCAACAACATTTGGAGAAGGTTATTGATCGCCCATGTTTGATTTTAGTCATTGTTGATACACTTATGATAAACGATCATTTTGTTTTGAGCTGTTTTCTGATTGTTCATGTTTTAGTGACGGTGTCATGGGTGGAGGTGGTGCTTTCTAGTCGCTCTGGTTTCCTGCCTGGCTGACTTCTTCCACACTAATTGACCTTCCAATCATCTGACTTCCTCCCGTCGTATTTCCTGTTTATATTTCCTTGCGTTGTTCCTTCCGTCCCTCCATATTCACTGATCTGTCAGGCTTCCTGGCCTCCTGTCTTCCTCCCTTCCTAGTTTCCTCGTTTCCTTACGAATGTCTAACTTCCCTGGTAGACTTTTCGATCACTCCTTCACCCCCTCCCTCCTCTCATGCTTTCCTTCCTTCCTTCCTTTTCTATTTCCATCTTGTTTATATTCACCCACATCCTTTCTATCTTTCTCTTCAGTCTGAGGTCCTTGCTTGGTGCCTGAGTGTCAATCAGCATTTCTTTTTTCCTTCTTTCTTATCCTTAGCCCTCCTGTCTTTCTCACAGATGTAGTCATGTTTAGATAATTCTTCTTAGTTTGAGTTTACTGGAATACACTGTATACCATAAACACCACATCTTAGTTTCACAGACCCATCTAAGCATTTAGTCAAGTCACTTCCTGTTTGTCAGTTCATAACAAAAGATATCTCATGGCACTTTCCAGAAGAGCAGGTTTAGACTGTGCTCTTTATTTTAAAGAGATCAAACAGTTCCCCTATAACCAAGCACCTGGCGACAGCGATGAGGAAAATGTCCCTTTGAACAGGAAGTGACCTCGGAGCGGACTCCAGGTCCCGATCGGCGGCACTCTGCCATGACCATTTTTGAGAAAGCCAAGTAGCTGTACTCCACCAAAGGTTTATACCTATTAATTTATCACCCGACTAGAAGAGGAGGTGATCACCACTGTTTGTTTGTTTGTCTGTCAGATATCTTAGAAGTTGTCAACAGATTTTAATGAAGGGGCAGATCTTGGGCCAATGAAGCGTTTGGAGGCAGATCTGAGTACGGATGCAGATTCTGGATCGACATGGTACTGCCACAAATATTTATATATGTGCATTATATATTTATAATGCGGATTCAGAGTCAATCAAATGATTTTCATGTACTGTAACTGTGAAAGGTCAGAGGTTATATCCGGGGCTTAAAGCAGGATTTGTTGGTGGGGGAACAGAACTCTGTTCTGGTGAAGCAGAAAAACAGACTAGGTCCAGAGAAAATACGTAATTTAATGAATTAATATTTTACCTCTAACCATAACTCATAACTCCAATCCTAAAGGTAGCAAATCTTTATTAAATACAGAACTCAGGCCGTCTGTGTTGGCGCTGATCATCGTAACCATAACATTGGATTGCTTGATATAGTTTCTTGACTACGTTGGCGGCCCCTGCTCCTGCTAAACTGCCACTTCACTGAACAATGAACTGGTTTGCTATTATTTAGTGTGAAACTGCCGATCTGATTTATTTATTTTAGGTGCCGGGATGCGGTGCCGAAACCGCTCTGGCCCACTTTAGCCCCTGGTTCATCCAGTCAAACCACAGATTCAGATCTGCCATTATGGAAAATCCTATTTTTGTTGAGTTGGCTGATGATAAAAACATAATTCCAATGCTAAGAGTAGGTTTCCAGGAATTGCTGATCTCTTCACAGTGATACAAAATGGAATGTACTTCTACAAGTCCACCCATTTCTTTAGAAGGCTGTGTTTTCTTCAGCTTTTCTCAAGAGATACATTTAAATGTTTATCTTGTAAATAAATCTATTTTCACATGAATAAATCTTATTATCTGCTTAATATTTGTTTGTTAATCATTGGTGATACACCTCTGACCAACAGTTGTTAGAGGATTTGGTTTTGAATTAGCCTGGAAACTATTTTCCGATTGTTACCTCCGCCAAGGAGGTTATGTGATCGGTTTGTTTGTTTGTTTGTTTGTCTGTTTGTTAGAATGATTACGCAAAAACTAATGGACGGATTTGCATGAAATTCTCACTAAAGATGGACCCTAGCATATCCTAGAGGTGATTAAATTATGGTGATGATCCAGATGATTGTTGGGCCTTGGCGGAGGTCTGCATCCTTCATTCTTTACACCTTATCCTTTCATTCAGACTCCCGATCCTTCACTTCCTTGTTTGTGCTCCTATCTAACTCCCCTCCTTCCTCACTGCATCTCCTTCCTCTCTTTACCACACTGACATAGTATGGTCCTGTTTGTCTGAGTATGTTGACAGATTAGTTGCTATAACAAAGGTGCAGAGAATCTCCCCTATAGGCTACTTGTGTCATTACATCATTATGTGTCACCACAAGCTGACAAGAAACTTGGCAGGAAGACGTAGACACATTTAAATATCGATGAAATATCTGGATAAAAGGGCAGATCCACGATTTATTTTTTACTTCCTTTGACATTGCAAGATTAAAAAAAAAACATTTTATTTAATGTCTCAGGGAATGGATCTCAATGACAAAAAATCAGGCATATTTTAGAGGTTGGTATCAATGACTGTGTGCAATTTGGTGGAGGTCCAAATAAAATCCAGATCGATCACACAAATCTCACCACATTTCCCAGAGCATGAAATAATGTCTTTAAATTTCTCCCGACGTCCAGCCAAGAAATAAAAAAGCCAAAGTTTCTCTATTTACAATCATGAATGACAAAAAAAGCAGCAAATCATGACTTTTAAGAAGCTGAAACCTGCAAATGTTTGACATGTTTGCTTTGACTGAAATTATCAACCAATTATCAAAATAATTTACAACTAATTGTCTTTTAATAGACAATCATTTAACCAATTAATCATGGCAGCTCTACTCTATGTTCGTCTTTTGTAAATCATCTTGGGACACATCTTTATCTCTTAACGGTTCTTTTACCCTCTTTGTTGTCCTCTTCATCCTCTTCTTCCTCTCTTCTTATAACTCCCCTCTCTCTGTTTTCTCTCACGTCTTTGGTTGTCATCCTCTCTTTCCCCTCAGCTGGATCGTGCTGCTTCTCCATGCATGGTTCCTTGCACCGACATGCATCCTGCACACACCACACATGCAGTGATCTACATGCACATGTATGCAGTATATTGTATGCCTCTGTTGTGCATACTCACACACACCCAGGGCTCCCCTGTGTAATTCTAGTTAGGAGCTATTTTGCCACAAGCCCATCGTTACTCACAAGGTATCTGTCATATCACCCCCACGCACCATTCCGTCTCTTCCCATCCATCATCTCACACTCCCACCCCTCTCTCTCTCTCTCTCTCTCTCCTCTTCATTCTTTCTCACATCCACAATCTCATCCTCTTCCTTGAAAACTTCCCCTGATCTCTTTACCTCACCACCATTTCTTGAGATCCCCCCCCTAAATCTCTGCCCTTCTACTGTTGGGGAATATTCATCCTCGCAGCTGTAGTTTAGAGGCGGTGCAGGGCCTTCACCTCCGTTGCCTTCCTCAGCATCTTGTAGAATCTTATTTTATTTAAATTTTAACCTCACCACTATAGGGGCAGCGCTCCGCCTTCACCCCTGATGAAGTCCTCAGGGCATAGTGTTGCAGAGTGGCACTCTGAGTCGATGGTGGTGGTGGTTGTCTGTTCTGCTAATCCATCCTACTCGTTTCCTGTAGTTGTTCTCCAGGCGCTTTAAGGGCCTCATTTGTGTAATTAATGAATCCTTTTTGATTACAATAGATATAATTTATCCAATCAACATTTTTGTTTGGAGTTATCCAGAGAAATATGGACTCCATACCTGCTTTGAGCTCTTCAGGTATTCCTCATGGTTGATGTAATGTATCTAAATATAGTCTGGAATCTGGAGCATATTGTCTCTTAACCCTGTGGACTCTATTCAGAGACCCACTAACATCAGTTATGTCTTATACCCCTCTGTGCACTACTTGCACTGGTAGTTTTCATTCTCACCAATGCACACAGGCCGATCCACCCCGGTGGAATAGTATTTAACCATACATCATCTTCACACATCCAGTAGCCATCTGCTATTACAGCCATCTGTTCACTCAGAAGTAGGAGGATAGGAGCTGTCATGGTTATTTTATGACATGTCTGATCTGTTGCACCTGGATTTTCATTTTCTTTGCCCTCTGACCTTCCTCATCATGCGTTCATCATACCGTCGCATGTGTTTGTATGTCTTTCTGTCGATACCTGATGCTGTTGATTCATTTCATTCAAAGCTGTGGCTGTAAGAAGTGAGCGTCCGCTTTTGTTCTCTGTGACTGATTTGAAATCAAAAGCTATTGATGTCACTGGTATGTGTGTTTGGGACTGAGTCCAATCCATCAGAAGCCCTAATGGGGATGGCGACGCACTGATGCCGTCATTTGTTATGGAGGGTTATAGCCTGCTTTTGGATTCACACACTGACAGCCTGGTATTTTTAAAGATGCAAGAAGAAACTACTATTTACTTATAAGTATGGACGGCTTGTAGTCTTTCATAATCTTACATTTTACATATCTTTACACTTTATTCTTGAGAAAGCTCAGGCTGCACCAGTCATCATTCTGGTACAGGGATAAGAAACAATCATCTTAGGCTCCTCCCAGCCCAGGATCCAGCGATGGTGCCTTTGCAAAATAGTACAATATTTTGGGATTTGTCTTTGGTTGCATGTGGAGTCATGAGCTCTAGCATTAAAATGGCTGAATCCCATCTAAACTAAAGGTGAAGCCAATAGCATGTTTACATTAGTACTGTTTGTGAGGGTGACTTGTTATTTTCAATAGGTTGTAGCTTGGAGGTTGTTGTTGTTGTTGTTGTTGTCTCCTCTCATAAAGACGGGGATTTTGAAAACAATCAGCTAGCATACAGAAACCAGAAAAAGGTCAGCCAGTGGTGACTCAGTCTGGATAGTGGAGTGCAGCTGAGTGACAGTTTAAATGTCGAGCTGCATCGCATCACTAAATGTGTGAGGATGAATCAACTGGTGTCAAATATTGCTAAAACTAAATGTATTTGGTAACGAATGTTTTTGCTAACTCTACTACACATAATTTGTCTATTAATGGGATAACGAGTGAGCAGGTCACTGAGACCAAGTTACTGGGAGTCAAATTCTGCATATGTTCCATCTGCTGTAGGGACTGATGTAGTTCTGTCACACCTTGTGTGCTGATCAGTTCTTTGGTCGAACGCTGCAAAGAAATATCTTTAAAAAAAACCCACACTCAGAATAGAGCAGCCAGACTCATCCTCAATTCATCTTTTCATACCAACGTTTAATAATAAACACTATCATGACCAACTGTGGAGGCTAAATAAAATACTGTCTTCTGCTTTTATGTTGTTTGGAATAACACTCCACATTTCTTTAGTGATAAACTAGTATCTTCATGGTTGGCATGGTGGTGTAGTGGGTAGCGCTGTTGTTGTTGTATGCACTTAAATAACATCACACATGTAACTTATTTTAGCCCAAACCGTGATCTTCTCAGAAACCTACTAAGGAGTCTTGGTACCTAAACCTCATTAAACTGCGTTTCACTGTTTCACAACGTTAACCAAATGTTAGCCTTGTGTGCCCATCGCTGGTACTCCTGGTCAGCAGGGTGTCATTCTCAAACACAGTACATGATAATCACAGATGAAGAAGAAAAAGAGTGCTGAAACTTACTGTTCCCCTCTGTCTTATTAGACCAGCCACAAAAAAAAAACAGAACTTCAGCTCCAACCTGTAGAAAAACAGAGGAAGATCACTATGGTGATCAAGTGGAAATGCATTGATTGTAAAGGCAACTTAGGCAGAGTTTGATGTGGTTATGAATGAGAGGAGAACAGGCGGTGAGTAACTCAGTGAATGTTGAGCAGCAGGCAGGTAGACAGGGTGAGGTTTTGACTCAAAGCAGAGGAGATATGCAGTTAGTGAAAATGGTAGACAGGTAGACAGATAGACAGGTAGACAGATAGACAGAACAATCTAGTGATTGGTTGGAGAACCAGCCTTCACATACTGCAGGCTGCTGAACTGATGAGAAGCTGGTGAGTTTGCTCACCTTGGCTCACCTCACAACAAAAACCACAAACACTGGAAGACAAGGGAGGGAAAAACAGGAGAAACCCAAAGGAAAGGGAAAAAAGCTGAAACTTCGGCCGAGATAATTTAGTAATTAGAGGACAAAAATTCTTACGGTACATCAGGGGAGCAAATTAAATAATTCAAACATACAAATTATTCATATGAAGAAAAAAAAATCTGGCCAAATTTGTATGCTCTTAATTTACATGTATAGGATGACTTAACAGTGCTCAGTTACAGTAAACACACTACGGCTCATCTTAAAGTTAACTCAGCCCTTCCTCCAGTGACAGTAAAGCATCACTCACACTAACTAGGTTGTGCATATTTACACCGCGGCTGAAAGCTCTTCTGTATCTGTGGATCCTTTACCACAGGAAGTGAAAGTGTGATTAATGGACACGGCTGTCCTTCAGCATCGCAGGCCGATCCTATGACTGCAGGCAGATTGTGTTAGCACCAGGCTACTGAGCGCTACAGCTGCTTCACAGTCTATTTTTACCAGCCATAGATCCAAGTGGTCTGGTACTGTCACATCTTCACATCTAGACTAATGGAAAACACACTGAGATCCATACGGGTGATACTTCACACACAGACACACACACACACACACAGTCACAGTTATACACATCATGCACACATGCAAATGCAAAAATGATAACACAGATAAACACAATTACACCTTCTTCTGGATTTGCACTTACCTAAAAAATATGCATTTATGGAATTTGCTATTTTCATCTTCTCAGCTCATTTTAATGAACGTGTCATTAGCCTTTATTCATTAAATCTGCAGCTCTTTATCCCAAATTGTCACTTTGTATTCCAAAATTGATGACTAATTGGTCCTGCATTATTATTAAGCGTCATTGCAAATATCATATCAAGATTTCCTTACATGCCTCTGGTGTTATTTAACCATTGTTTTTTTATTGTTGTTTTTTTCTGTTATATTAGGATCCCCATTAGCGGTCATTAAATTTAATGACAGCTGGTCTTCCTGGGGTCCTTGCAAAAAAACATTACAACCAAAAACAATACAGTACAAAAATAGGAAAACAAAAAATAATGAAGAAAAAAAGAGAGAAAATTAGCTGCTCTCCTTCCTGTGGTCCACACACAAAGAAATACACAAAACATGCAACAGATGCAAAAGTCAAAACAAAAACATCAAAATTACATGTAAAGAATGAAATCAAAACAACAACAAAAAACATCACAACAACCCAAATTAGATTCTTTCATATTTGTAAGTTAAAGTTGTTCATCAACATTAGGATTATCAGACTCTCTTGCCAGAAACAATGGTTCTATTATTCTGAAACTGCAGACCTTTGTGTGAAACAGACGGTCAGTAAGAAACATTTTGATTATCCAGCATCATAGAGATGTTGCTGTTTGAATTTTTTTTATATGCCCTGCTGTTAGTAACACAGAGTGAATCGTTTTCATTTCATTGCATTGCTGAATATTTATTGGTAACATGTCCGAGTCTTTTTAAGGCATAAAATGATGGAGTAGCTTTAGTTTGAAAATGTCAGAATAAATGCAGTAACAATATCACGGCTTGGGAAGCCCTCTTCAACAAACACTCATTCAATAATGTGATTCATTAGAGAACAAAGATTTCATCACACTCAAGTTTTCCAATGCATGGAGCTAAAAAAAGGAGAAATAATAATAATAGGTTGGTTTCTGTCGTGTGGATCAAAACAGACAATTATTTCTATGGTTCTAGCCTGATTAAGGTTCAGGCTGACTGGTGATTGTTTGGAGAGCCGTCATCCAGCCTTATTATATCCACAAAGATTGAAAGGGAAAAATCAAAACATGTCCATGGACTGAGAGCAGGACATGTTGAACTACAGCGAAATGGTTTATTATCATCCACCGCCTTAAGAAGTGGACGGTAGGGATGGGCTCAGTCTGTCTGTCCCTCACGTTTTGTTCTCAAACATATTTAATATTCTCTCATAAAATGTTGTACACTCATTAGTCATAACATGAAATTGTGTCTTTTACCATAGAGGGATTTTTGTTGATGTTATTGGTTCTATTTCCATGGTTACAAGTTGGACTTGGCCTCATTCTGGTGGATGGTTTCATGTCCGGTTCTCAAATGCTATTTCATTTTTTTTTCCAACAAAACTTTCTACACACAACAACCCAGTACTGAAGTGGTGCCTTTTATTATTTGGGGACTTTCATATTTGTATTTTTTTTGTTTCCATGGTTACAAGGTGAATTTAGGTTCATTCTGTGAGTGGGATTTGTTGCAGATAAAGGTTTCCAGGGCATGACTCAAAAACTATTGAATATTTATACACAAAACGTTTTCCACACATCTCCCCTGTACTGGCGAGGTGTTCCATGTTTTTGGAATTTTAACACTTCACCTTACAGTACCAACAGGAGCAGATGTATTGATTATTGATGACCGCTATGAACTGATACGCCGTCGCAGTCACAGTGTTGATTCTAGCCTCATCAAGCAGCTCGGATATCCATCATAACATCACTGATCAGTGTAGAATAATTGGTGCTTTTCCCACAGCAAAAGTGCGTGCATTCATTCATTCATTCATTCATTCATTCATTCATTCATTCATCCATTCATCCATTCATTCATGACGGGCATCAGAATTGGATCTCTGGCCTCATGTTACCACACACATAATGGTTTGTATCTCAGGGACGTGAACAGGTTGTAAATTTGAGGAAAAGACTGGTATCAGATCAGAGCTGGTATTCAGAGATATATAGTTATAGTTAGTCCTGATAGTTATCAGGAGAGAAGCTGCTGTATTGGTACGTCTTTAGTTTTTTGCGTCTTGGTGCTTTCATACCTAATCCATTTTCTCTGTGCATCTGGGTTTTTCAGCTTGATTTGAATCAAAATAGAGGAGTTAAGACTTTTCATGGTCCTGACCAAAGAATGGATTGCCATTATTATGACAGATCAGTTACATTGCACAACAATTATAAACCGGGTTTCAACATGTTGAAATGAAGCTGCAGCCTGGATCGGCTCGGTTAGACTCAGCTGCTAGAGGTCTGCTGTGAAACTGTAACAGCTAAGCTGCTACAGTGTTGAACTGGAAATGAGTTTATGCTTCATGCATGAAAACATGCTTTTGTAACAGGTCATGGAAACAGAGTTTCCAATGCTCACAATATTGCTTGCAGTGTCTGTCTCCTTACATGTTGGTAAGGCCACAATGTCTAATTAGTGAATTCCAGCTAATCTAGTGTTGTGGTTGAAGTTAGTTTTGCTGGAAGTAATACTGTAATAATACTTTAGTAATACTATATTGTGTTGACCTTCACATTGTTACTTTCACTGATGTTTAATGAGTGAATGAACCATATCACACCAACATCAAAGATCATAGATCATAGATACCTCGATGCTACTTTGATTGATGCTTCAAACAATCGAGAAAATGGCTTTGCAGAGGCCCATTGCTTCCATAGAGAGAGACTTGAGAAGACGCATGGTTGCTTTTAAAAGGTCACATGGTTTCTATACAGGAAGTCACATGGTTGCTACGTAGGAAGTCACATGGTCACGATGGGAATACAATTAAATATAATCGAAAACTGTAAAAGACATTTTGATAGAAATAAAGGACAATTCACATGCAGAGATAAGCATTAAACAAACTTTAAAATTATTAAATAGGTAAAGAATGAAATAAATGTCCAACAAAGCACTCAATGCCAAGCAGTCAAAATAAAGATATACACATAAAAATTGAATGACTGCCAATGCAATTATTATATTGAAGACAAATTAATTCAAGTTCATACATTTTCTGCATTCATTCAAATGATGATAGACGGCTACACGAAAAGTTGAACACACCCAGACTATAGGAAGACCCAGGCCATGCAGCTGAAGAAGACAGGATGTGTTTGTATTTAAATCGTCTTCATTGCTGCATTTTATGTTAAAGTTTATTATGTAGTAGTTTTAACCAACCTGTTAAAGTTCCAGAGGCCTATTAATATCGATCACATACACCCACTGAAGTGCAAACCATCCAAGAAACACTTCAGTTTAATAGACCTTCATACAAAGTGCTTCTCTGTGTGAAATAAAATCTTTTTCACAGAGGCCAAAACGATTGTTTTGTTCCCGTTTCTGTATTCAACGGCTTTCAAAAGATCTAATTAATGCTGTGATTTATTATGTAAGGCAGCTGATCAAGGTTTATGTTGTTGAAATCCACTTCTCTGGTTCAGACTGAAATGTTAGATATTTGTATATAACATAAACCTTTAGTTGCATAATTCTGACCCAAGATAGCTCAAATTCCAACCCATTCTTTTTGTTTTATAGTTGTCATTTTTTTTCTTTCATCATGTCTCCCTTTTGCCTTGTTCCACTTTAACTCTTCTCTCTCTCCATCTTTAATGGACCCGGTAAGTCCAGACGATTTGTGCATTCATTGTGAGATGAATGAGTCAGTAAAAACAGTTGCTTTGGTTAAGGTTCAGCGAGGCCCAGAGAGAGAGAGAGAACCCTGGGCGTTAGAGAGAACGCACAAACAGGATTTGGGAAATGATCTGAAATCTGAATAAACTGGAAACCAGGAAGAAGACTTTGCCTTTAAAGAAGTACTGAACAATAGTGGCAGGCTGTGGCTGTACTGGAAATGTACATCTACACCTACACATGTATATCCAGATACCTGTCCCATTCAAAAGAGGACTCAGGCTAAAACAGTGCAGTTGAAAAGTTGAAGAAGGAGCTGAATAATTCAACAGGCTCTAAACCAGTCACCTTGTTCGCAGCAGTTCTCTGATATTGTGGAAGCCCCACCGTTTGCCCCCTGAGCAGACTGCAGCTTACGTCAGCTCCCTGCTGTGTTTACCATGTCAGACATCTTTTCCTCTTTGTGCGCTATTCTTTATTTATTCTCCCCTTCTGGTCTCTTCTGCCCTCCTCTGTCTCCCCTCCTCTTTTTCTCTCTCTAGGGGTCTTTTCTCTTTCTCACTCTACCTTTCAAATGCTTCAGTCTTCTGTCTTTCTCTCTGCAGGGCAATCAGAGGACACCATTGTGTTTTATAATGTCTGATCATTAGGAGATCCATACAGAGAGCAAGAGAGAGAGAGAGAGCCTTTGTAAAACTTTAGCTGTGTTTCCATTAATATATTGAGATGGACATTTTGAAATATCACTAAGGGCGTTTTCACTCCTGAAAGTCTGGACCAAAGTCTGAACCAAGGTCTGAACCACGTTTCTGGTTTTTGTTATATTCTATACATTTGGTCTGGTTAGTTTAGGCACTGACAAACTTTTCATGACATACATTCATCCTGTCATCATCATCTACCTGGGCTGCTTCTCTCTATATTTGATGACTGATTGTCCAGAATTCTGTTCAGGTCATCAGAAAATGGAAAATTGTTCTCATTTGTAAACGAACCACTTTCATTGATGACATTGTGCACCTTTAAAGGCTGCTGCCATAGTTTTTTTTACATTCCGGTGTCGTTGCTGTCCTGTCCTCTCCTCTCTCTCTCTGTCTCATCCTCTCTCTCTCATCCTCTCCTCTCTCTCTCTGTCTCATCCTCTCTCTCTCTCATCCTCTCCTCTCCTCTCTCTCTCTGTCTCATCCTCTCTCTCTCTCATCCTCTCCTCTCCTCTCTCTCTCTGTCTCATCCTCTCTCTCTCTCATCCTCTCCTCTCCTCTCTCTCTCATCCTTGCAGAGAGTAAAAGGGTTTTATGTGTTTTTTCCCGTTGACTTCTGATTTCTTCATCGGATCATATCACTACTAAATACCTCGTCTCTTGTGTTACCGCACCTTATTTTTAACCTTCTTCCATTTGTTTTTCTTCTTCTTTTGTTTATTGGCGACAGCAGGCTGCTGTAACTTCCTGTAAATGGTCAGAATATCTGAACCATCCAAAAAAGTGCTTTCATTCTGTAAACAAACTGAGCCATGGTTCAGGTTGATTCGGACCGAGACAGAGGCCACCTATTTTTGTAAGACCAAAAAAAGTCTTCGATCCAGACCTTGGCCCGGGGGAGGCTTTCACACCTAGAATTTTGGCCTGGATCAAACTAACAGTCCAAAAGGCTGACCCACCAAATGAGGTAGGTGTGAAAGCATCCTTAGAAAAATTAATGGATTTAAAAAAATGCAAATTCACATCTATTCCTGTCTTTGCTTTGACTTTTTATGTCATCTAGCTGCACAAAAGATTCAGAGATTTCTAGAATCTCTACACCCAGCTGCTAACACACATAGATATTCACCACATACTTCTACAAATTCAGACTACATTGGACAACTAGAGTAGTCGAGTCATAACTTAAGACACCCCAGCATTGTTACCTTGGATAAGGTGCTGAGGTTTTTATCACAGTGACAGTTTGCTGTTAGCAGGATTACACAAAAACTACAGACTATCATGGAACTTATTGGGACGGTTGGGTTTATGGCAGGGAGGAACCTATGGTTGGGCATCATCTGGATTTTAACGATTCTGATTCCGGTTCCTTGTGTCTGCAAACATTATTTAATTCTCACTTTACCGTTTGTGACAAAGTGCTGCAGGCTGTTGGCTCAGGGTTGACTGAGGAGGAGGCTGAGGCAGGAGAGGGAGACCAGCCCAGCACATCGGACCATGGTACACTCGCTGATTTGTACACCGTGTAGGCGAAGATGTCAAGTCATGTTAGTTGTGCATTATTCCTTGCACAAAATAAGTTTGGCACATGTGTTGCACTGTGCCGACTTGGCATTATTCAGGGCTAATTAAAGCCACACTTTTGAGCTCCTTTTGCTGTGGTCCATGGCGGATCCTGGCTCAAAGTACCCATCCAACCTGTGAGGAGGAAACTACGGACGGTGCATGCCACCACCACGGAAACGGAAACTTAACGTGATCGGAGTGAGATGTATTCAGGAACCGATAAGCAGAACTGAAATAAAACCTCTTAATGATTCGGATCGAATCAGAGCTTTAGAACTGTTTCCAATTTGGAAGCGATGCCCAACCCTAGAGGAACCTATCAAATTATAAAGTGGATCTGGATAACAGGGTGGAATCTAAGAATCTTTTTTCTACTATTTGAACACTGCATTTCTGACCACTCGT
Source organism: Chaunax sp. Z400 (assembly GCA_037577475.1). NCBI lineage: Eukaryota > Metazoa > Chordata > Actinopteri > Lophiiformes > Chaunacidae > Chaunax > Chaunax sp. Z400. The sequence continues at coordinate 4,460,634 of CM075191.1, read as the reverse complement.
GTTTTTGTCAGTCATGGATGGAAGTGTGCCACGGAAGGAATCATCACATTTTGGAGTGGATCCAGATAATGGGACAGATTCATTAATTTCTTACACTTCCGTTGCCATTGCTGGCAGAGCTTTTTTCAGTATTTTTTTTTATGAGTTATGCATAAACAACTTAATTGATTTTCAGGAAACTTTGTGAAAGAGTGGTACCACAAATGGAACCACTGAATTTTGGAGTAGATCTGGCTAAAGGGGTGGATCCAGGATTTTTTTCCCCCCACTCACTTCAACAGAACCCTGAGGGCAGATGTTTTGTCTTGGTGGAATTCAATTCAGGTTTAATTTTATTAAAACGAGTGTCCTTCTGCTTTGTTATATGTTGGGAAAAAAAACATTTAACATTGGTTTACATTTGAAATGCACATGTTTAAGGTTTGATCTCTTGAGACTAATTCAGATTCCTCAATTTTAATGCAGGTGGCATCTAAATCTTGAGCCAACCGCCAATGCCAATCAGATTAATGGATTTATTATAGGACAGTTTATAGGCATCTGTGGCAATAGACTACTACCAGGCATTGCGACTAGAGGTGTTGAGTACAGCTTGACTAACGCTGCAATAACAGGATCATAAATCAATGCTACTATATAAAATATAATTATGTCAAGGAGAGTTATAACAATACAGCATGTGTTTTGTGTGCAGCATGCTGACGTAAATTAGATTCCTGTTTGTGTGTGCATGTTTTTGTGTATTATCCACTTTATTGCTACAGTGTAAATGTTCATATCTGCCCCACAAAGTCTATGTGTGAGACAGAGAACATGAAAATGTGAATTTCTGAAGGAGAAATTTTATTCATATTTGAAAAAAGTCACATGCCCAGGACACACAGGACATTTTATTTTCACAAGCTAAACTTCAAGTTCTTATCTGACAAAAGCCAATTAGAGGTGAAAATGTAGGATTCATATGTGAAGAAGCAAATTGTAAATGTTTTCATGCTCCATGATTTGTTTCAATATGTCGAAATTGAAAAAGCCAACAGTATACAATTTACATGTGGAAATTTTCATTCATACGTGAAAATATTCATTCGCAAAATATTGAAACTGTGATTTTTCCACATTTCTAAGCAGTCTTTTAAAAATACAATTATTTAATATGACGAGTAATGACATACACGAGTGTCTTCAAACATACAGTATGTATGTTTAAAATTAAAGAACAAACATGGGCAGAAAGACAGGAAGTATTTCCCCTGCTTCATGTTTTGCAGATTGAAGTTTTAGATATCTGCTTATTGGGGGCTGAACTGATCAGTTGTTGAATAAATCGCATTAATTGAAGAGTAGATGGAAGTATATATGCATTGTTAAAGTTTGTAGATATTGTGGTTTCAGTATGGCTTTTACACTGATCCCAATCCAGTCAACTCTTAGTCAGGTTCTCTATTTGCATCTCCATATTCATGGATGCTGTTTCCATTGTGTTGCACCTGTGCGACCTGTGTGTACTGAGATAAATTTCATCAACATCATCACTCTCTCTCTCTCTCTCTCTCACACTCACACACACAGTCCTCACATCTCTCCCTTCCACTGGTCATCCTCCTCTTCACACATTACCACCAAATAACATCAGCTCCACAAATTAATTCCTCCTCAGTCCTCATTGGCCTTCTTCATTATCTCTATCAGGCTTATGTGATAACTCCCCCATCAGTTAGAGACTAATTCTGTTAGCTGTCATGTATGGAGCACCAGGGTATTTCCTCAGCTTATGAACATGCAGCTCATTTTAAGGAAGTCATCTCTAATGCTGCCTAAATAAGGTGGCAGCTTGAAGTAGAATATATCAAACAACATGCAAAAAATGAGCCAAATCAATTCAGCCAGTCAACCTTTATTTGGCATCAATGCTGATAATTTGCTGTAAAATGCTGGCCACAAGCCCGTTTAACTGTTTGTGTGTAAAATTGGAGGTAATTCATTGATTTTATGCCACTTTCCAGTCTCAATAAATTTTGTGTGCAGTACTAAAAATGAATAGATTTAATGAATGTTTTAAATGAAAGGCCAGGTCACCGTCATGTATGTCATCTCAAAATAAGCTCTAAATTGATGAATGAATACACAGATAATATACAGCGATCAGCCATGACATTATATACTGAACAAAAATATAAACGCAACACTTTTGTTTTAGCTCCAATTTTTCATGTGTTGAAAGCAAAGATCTAAAACTTTTTCTCTGTACACAAAAGGCCTATTTCTCTCAAATTTTGTTCACAAACTTGTTTAAATCTGTGTTAGTGAGCACTTCTCCTTTGCCGAGATAATCCATCCACCTGACAGGTGTGGCATATCAAGATGCTGATTAGACAGCATGATTATTGCACAGGTGTGCCTTAGGCTGGTCACAATAAAAGGCCACTCTAAAATGTGCAGTTTTATCTTGAAAAGACACATTTATAGGCACTGAAATATGGATTTCACAGATATGCAGGGGGGGGTCAGAAAACCAGTCAGTATCTGGTGTGACCACCATTTGCCTCACGCAGTGCAGCACATCTCCTTCACATGGAGTTGATCAGGTTGTTGATTGTGGCCTGTGGAATGTTGGTCCACTCCTCTTCAATGGCTGTGTGAAGTTGCTGGATATTGGCAGGAACTGGAACACGCTGTCGTATACACCGATCCAGAGCATCCCAAACATGCTCAATGGGTGACATGTCCGGGGAGTATGGAGGCCATGCAAGGACTGGGATGTTTTCAGCTTCCAGGAATTGTGTACAGATCCTTGCAACATGGGGCCGTGCATTATCATGCTGCAACATGAGGTGATGGTGGTGGATGAATGGCACAACAATGGGCCTCAGGATCTCGTCACGGTATCTCTGTGCATCACAATGCCATCAATAAAATGCACCTGTGTTGGTCGTCCGTAGCATATGCCTGCCCATACCATAACCCCACCGCCACCATGGGCCACTCTATTCACAACTTTGACATCAGCAAACCGCTCACCCACATGACGCCATACACGCTGTCTACCATCTGCCCGGTACAGTGAAACCCGGGATTCATCCGTGAAGAGAACACTTCATCATCATCGAAGGTGAGCATTTGCCCACTCAAGTCGGTTACGACGACGAACTGCAGTCAGGTCAAGACCCCGGTGAGGACGACGAGCATGCAGATGAGCTTCCCTGAGATGGTTTCTGACAGTTTGTACAGAAATTCTTTGGTTATGCAAACCAATTGTTGCATCAGCTGTCCGGGTCGCTGGTCTCAGACGATCTTGCAGGTGAAGATGCCGGATGTGGAGGTCCTGGGCTGGCGTGGTTACACGTGGTCTGCGTTTGTGAGGCCGGTTGGATGTACTGCCAAATTCTCGGACAACAGCTCTGGTGGACATTCCTGCAGTCAGCATGCCAATTGCAGCTCCCTCAAAACTTGCGACATCTGTGGCATTGTGCTGTGTGATGAAACTGCACATTTTAGAGTGGCCTTTTATTGTGACCAGCCTAAGGCACACCTGTACAATATTCATGCTGTCTAATCAGCATCTTGATATGCCACACCTGTCAGGTGGATGGATTATCTCGGCAAAGGAGAAGTGCTCACTAACACAGATTTAAACAAGTTTGTGAACAAGATTTTAGAGAAACAGGCCTTTTGTGTACATAGAAAAAGTTTTAGATCTTTGCTTTCAACACATGAAAAATTGGAGCTAAAACAAAAGTGTTGCGTTTATATTTTTGTTCAGTATAACTGACAGGTGAAGTGAGTAACGTTGATTATCTCGTTATAATGGCACCTGTCACTGGGTAGGATAAGCAGCAAGTGAACATGTTGACCTCTACGTAGATGTGTTGGAAGCAGGAAAAATGATCAAGCGTAAGGATCTGAGCTACTTTGACCAGGGCCAATCAGTGATGGGTGGACATCTGGGTCAGATCATCTCCAGATCTGCAGGTCTTGTTGGGTGTTCCTGGTCTGCAGTGGTTAGTATCTACCAAAAGTTGTCTAAGGAAGGACCACCGGTGAACCTGCGACAGGGTCATGGGTGCCCGAGGCTCACTGATGAGCGTGAGGAGCGAGAAGAGATACTGTAGCACAAATGTTTGAAAAAGTTCATGCTGGTTCAGATAGAAAGGTGTCACAGACCGGTCAGAGACCCCCTGCTGACCCCTGTCCACCACCAAAAGTGCCTACAATGGGCAGGTGGGCATCAGATCTGGACCATGGAGCAATGGAAGTAGGTGGCCTGGTCTGATGAATCATGTTTTGTTTGACATCATGTGGATGGCCGGGTCTGTGTGGGTGGCTTACCTGGACATGTGTTACGGCCCTGTCTAGGGGAAACCTGAGCGTAAAATGTTTTGTGTTCTGCTCCTCCCATTCCCAGTAAGGGCCAGCTGACAACCAATCACAATCACATTGCTGTATTTATGTAGTTTTCCCAGATATGTAGGGGGCACACACGAGGTAGTCCAACATGAATGAGGCTCTATGGAGCAGAAGCAACAAAATTAAACTTTTGTGGCGAAAAAATATTTTTCTGTCAACTTTCATCATGTTTTCGATAATGAATTGATACAATAAATATCAGTCCATTAGATATTTTTTTTTGCTGCTTCAATTGTTGTGTTGTTATTTAAGTAGCAGCATTGGTAGCACTCTCTGGTAGCATCACAAGCCACTTTACAGCATTAATAATTAACAGTGGAGTATCTCTGCTGTACATTAGATCTACATTAGATCGCCTTGGCCAGGTCTTTTCAATCATGCAGAAAAAAAATCTCACCAACATCATGGTTTACTTTGAAATGCACCAATGACTGTTATTTCTATGTAATGACTAAATGATGGTTATTCATGATTTAACATGTTTTGGTTGTGGGCACTTAAAAAAGTCTATTCAGTGAATCACATGTTTGTTTGTTTCAGTAGATAAGGAAAATATTGGGTTTTTAAAATTATGCGTTTCTACTGTTGCTCAGTTTATATACATTTTTGTCCCAGGACCTCCTAACTGCGTAATATGGTCATAAATCGATGATGGATGATGGATGATGATGGATTAAAATAAAAAAAACAACACTTTTTCCCACACACATAAATCACATGTACAGTAGCTTCATGAAGTCCTGCCAGCTGAGTCGGCATACCTGCACACATCAGCACCATCATCCCTGTTCTCAACAATACAGTCAAAATGCTCCGAGCGATTTACTGAAGTCCTAACTGGTACCAGTTACTCCCTGAAAAGCCCAGAGGCCATTACACACTCTTCCCATCTGAGTAGAAAATGTTGCTGAGTTAGAGACGGCACCGAAATGATTTCTTACCAGAGCAGTCTCTGCCAAACAGACTCATTCTCATCAGTGTCTCTTCTGTTTGAATCGGTGGAGAAACGACGAGATGATGACTGGTGTTTATGGATGGCAGCCAGCTGGCTCCTGTGGAATCCAGAATAGAGACGTAGTCGCCTGACAAGAGACATAACTCACAACAGATATATTCACCCACATGCTTCTGTCACCAATAGTGCACGCATCTATGGATGAAAGAGGCACAAATAGCTTGTTGCTTGGAACATGCTGTGAATTTGATTGGTTTACCCATGTAAACAATATGTTTTTGACTGGAACATAAAATCATTTTTAAGCAGCTTTTGTCAGCAATGATGAAAAACTTCGAGCCTCCTGTGAATTCCTTTAGTAGTAAATCACTGAGGACTTTGGTTGCATCTTACAAAATGTCCCTTTCAACAAGTCTTTTCTGATTTTTCAAGGATGTTGTATCAAACATTTTACACTCAACAGAATCGACATTTTCTCCCGTAGTCTCTGTAAAGACTTTACATTCTTGCTTCACCACATAAATTAGCAATCATATATATGATAAGTGAGGTTTCCATGGAAAGATGAAGGTTGGTCATCTTTATTGCATACATCCAAAACGATCTACACTATGCTCTAGAGTCACCAAAGGAGTGGAGGATAAGTTGTATACTGATGCATTTATTATACAATGTTTTGGGGGTGTCGGGGGGGATATGTCATCTCCATACGGAAGCATAATGCATTCACTCGAGGAAAAAAAAAGTCCCTATCTTCCCAAATTCATGAGATGATTATCTCGTTAATTCAGACAATCAGACCAGACTTTTATTTTTTCATGAAATTTTCTCTGAATTTTGAGATAATTATCTTATTAATTCAGAAAAACAATGGTGCAACTATCTCGTTAATTCAGAAAATCAAACCAGACTTATTTTTTTTTACATGAAACCTTTTGTTTTTCTGAATTAATGAGAAAATTATCTCAAAATTCTGATGAAAGTTTTCATGAAAAAATAAAATTCTGGTCTGTTTTTCTGAATACATGAGATGATTATCCCATTTATTCAGAAAAACAGGGGAATTTTTTTCCTCAGGTAAATGCAATACGCCTCCTTATCTCCAGATGACTCTCGTTTATTGCACGATTAAAAAAATAAATAATTGCCACAAACTAATTTCCATTTTACCTTTAGAGAAACACAGTAGGTATAATTTAAACATCTAAATTGTGGGCCTACAATATGAAATGATGATGATTTCAGTTTTCAAAACCATTACATGTACATTATTTTTTCCATACTTATATTTGAATGAGACTATGGTGAATCCTCCCGTCTTATTTCAGTTCTTCTTCAGCCTTCCTTCTGAATGTAAATCTTGTCTAGGTGGCATCATGTGGAGGTAATGTTTAAATTAAATCCCAGCTGACCAGCAACATAAAGTAGTCATAACGGTTTTGGGGAGAACACTTATGACTTATAATATGTTTTATTGTATTTTATATTTTACATTTTAAATATTGATCTGGGCTCTTGCAGCATTGTGACCTCAAATAACTTTGAGCGTCCTGTTAAGGTGTTATGTCGCCTTTTAGGACTCATGATCTACAGTATGAGGTCAGCTCTTGTTGCGAAAAACACTTATTTTGTATATTCCACTCATGTCTGACATAATTAAATGTTTAGAATATGAGCCGCACATTGACATGTCTTCTTACTGTCTGAAAACAATGCATTTGACATTCATTTGCATTTCCACACTCATTTGTTTTGTGTGAAAGAATCTAGTATTCTGGTATTAGAATCTAATCAGGTTGAAAATTGTCTGAAAACATAGTATTCATGTATTCTGGTACTTACCCTTCTACTGTAGATGTCTAATGAGATTTGAATGTACATTTTGTAAACAAGTAATGATTCCCTCATAGCATTAAAAATGTGTTTGGCTTGTGTCACAAAATCATTAGTGCTGCAAGTGGTTTGGATAATTAATGGTTTCACAAACAAATCTCACAACAAATCAGCTGTCAGGGGCAAGTTCACTCCGCTGGGAGAGCCAATCAACTTCAGATAATCTCGTGTCTTTTTTTGAGGCTCCTTGCCAGTTTCTGATTATTCGTAACAACAGATTAAAATGTTCACGAGCTTTATAATATTTTGTATGGTGCTTAAAGGAGTTTTACTCCACAGGGAACTGTTGACGCTCCTCCGCTCCTTCTCAGTCACTTAAAAAACAATTTCCTGACCTGAGCAAGTCTGCATGTTGGTGTAAACGGGGATAAGCTCTCATTTGTCAGTGTTTGTTTCTCTATGGGAAAGTCGATGAGCAAACGGCTCACGTTGTTAGCTGAAGGAAATGTCAATGGGGGAAAGTGGGAGCAGCACTGGGCTCTACTGGGCCTGCTAATGCCTTTCATCTGAGTTAGCCAACATCATTAGGAGCCTGCCAGGTTTGCTTTTTGGTGTCTGCAGTTGGATTTGTGTGCCTCTCTCAGGCTGTGTGGGTATGAGGTACAGACTTAATGAGTGTGTACGGGCCTCAGATGTCAACCTGTGTGTGTGTCACGGTTTCACTGAGTTTGGGCTTGATGAGTTTGTGTACAGCAATTTTTGTATCCGTGTGTGTGTGTGTGTGTGTGTGTGTGTGTGTGAGTGTGTGTGTGTGTGTGTGTGTGTGTGTGTGTCACAGGGAGTCCACAGGCCATTACGCCATCAGCAAATAAGGGAGCCCAGTAATGAGGATCTGTGTCACATCAAAACACATTGGCAAAGACTAGATGTTGGCTCCCTACGCTATAAGAATGACTTAAAAGGGTGTCTACATGTCAGTTTTTGGGTTGTGGTCGTTCCTATAGGGCATCACATTACGCTCACTTGCTCATAACTACAGTATGTGTATGCACACTGTATATGCATGTGTTCTCACTTTTAGCTATTTTCTGTGTTTAAATCTCATCTCCTCAAACCCACTGGCTCCCTGACATGCTGTGAGGTGATTTAGGACCAAATAGAGATGCTGTAAGGTGAATGTAAAACTTCCTGCCGGGATCATTTAGGTTGCAGTCACTGGGAGAAGTTCAATTTTCAGCAGCGTTGGATGTAGCAAATTATTTTATGAGTTTATTTATCCTTTAAGAGCTCTTCTTCCAGGGAGTCCTGGTCAAGATGGCAGCATAGTTACAGAGAGTAAAAGTACAAAACATCTTAAACACATATAATATGAAAAATTACACAAAGGAAGAAATAAAAGAAGAGAGCCAAAGAGACCATACCAGAAATATCCACAACACTGTTCATCACAGGTCAAAGTGATGTAAAACAGCGACACGTTTCCTGCAGGGCAGGATGTAAAAGAGAGGGTCCCTGTGCCTCCTTCTCTCTCTCCTCTGCTCCCTTGTGTCCTGGTGCCTAGGGGGGCCGGCCCTTGGTGGTCCTTGGGGGGGTGTAGGCTGGCCCGGGGGACCGTCTGGTGGGTCTGTTGGAGGGGCGGCCCACTAGGGTTGGGCGGGGGCTGCGGCCAGTGTCTGGCGGTGCCGACGGTGTGCCTGCTGCCTGGCATCTTGGTCCTGGGTGGGGTGGGTGTGAGGCTGTGTTGGGGGTGTCCTGGTGGAGGGGGGAGGAGAGGTGTGGTTGGCATTGATGTGGGGCCTCGGAGCTGGGCAGTTTAACGGCTATGGGCCCTCTGATGGGCGTTGATGGTCTGTCCCCTCGGCCCGCCCATTGTCTGGGCGTGGCACTTCCCTTTCGCGGCGCGGCCTCACTCAGGCATGTGGCCTGGATCTGTCTTGGAACCCCCCCTTCCTGCCCTGACGTTTTGTAGTGCTCTTTGAGTGGTGGCCTGTGCGGCATGTTTCTGGGGCCCTCCCGCTGGTGCCCAACTGCAACCGGGCCCCCCTGGGCGGGGGGGCGCCTCTGGCTCTCGGGGGTTGGGTGGGTAGGGGGATGGGTGGTGTGGGTGGGACCTGTGTCCCTGGTGGCGTGCCTGGCCGCTCTGGCGGCGCTGGTCGGGTAACTTCCTGTGCCCTGGGCCTGTACGTTGTGCCTGGGCCCCTTTGGTGCTGTGGGTTCTACATCCTGGATGTTCTCACAGCTGGAGGGACTGACCGGAATATCTGGCTTCTTTGTTGAGAAATAGGTATTAGTTCCAAATAAAATGTAATAGGCTAGTCTTTCAAAGAGGGCTGGTGTAAGAAGAAGGAAAAAAAGGAAGGAGATTGTGTTTTGCAAGTCATTCCATACCCAGAGAGAGTTATTTTAAAAAATACATCAAAGACAACTAATCATATACATCTACACTCACATCAGCCAATGAAGCACCTACAAGGATGGGTTACGTGGTCATGTGGCTGCAGGCCAGTCATTGTCCCAGACTGGCAGAGAGGCAAGAGGCGCGTCCAATAAGGGACATGGTAACGCCATAGTTTGTCCAAAAACTAGGAGTGATATTTGAGTTTAGATGAGGCCTTATCCCAAAATGTGCTTATTTATTGTGGCATATTTGGCCTGTTTGGAGACACTTTGCATAAAAAAACTTTCAAAGGTAGGTTTGTCAAGTTGCACCATTTGGAGATGCTGTTGAAACAGTGACATTTAATCACAGCATTGGGATGTCTTTACTAACTACTTTTCTGTAGTTTAAACATGTATTAATTTGCATTTCTTAAGTGTGTAGCTTAAAAAATATATTTTTGTTTTTGTTTTTGATGACTGATCTTAATGGTCCAATGAGTTACCATTGCTTGTTAGATGTTCAGCAGAAAGTTTCAACATTTTATTGAAGATATTGGAGAGACTGGCTGTGATAGGAGGTGTTGGACTGAGATGGTCTTAGGCGAGGTAGCGTTTGGTCTTGGACATGGTGAGACTCTGGTCAGAGGTAGCAGGTGGGTTTAAAAGGATCTAGAGCACAGGGAAAAGAAATCACCACACACTGAGAATCTAATACTAGAGATGTGTCAATAAGGAGCCTGAAGACTAAACGGTCGTGCAACAAATATAGGTGGAGTCTGGGGTTAAAAACAGCTGGAGCCTGATTATAGAATGAGGTACAGGTGTGTCTGCTGCCGCCCAGGCTGCCAGGAGTCTGCCAGCGTGATCAACACCAACACACAACACAAGGAGACAAGGGAGGGGAAGACGGGGAACAGAGAGGGAGAACGGAGCCGTTGAAGGAAGGTACCAAAGCTGAACCTGAAGCAGCGATTGTTCTCCAGGCCAAGAAATAAATCAGTTCATGTGACTGTTGTGAAATATTGAAAATGTCTATGAAATAAAAACACACCAAGCAAATTCTGTAATTTCATATGTGCATTGCCAATAACGTGGGAGGATGTGTGTGCAGTATACAGTGCAGACTGTGCCTCTTATGCATTAGCCTGATTGGTGTTCAAACTATATCAAATCAAGATAACACAACAGAAAAAGAAAGTCACTGCACAGAATTGCCTCTCTAGCTCTCTTGTGTGTGTGTGTTTGCACATTTCAAACGCCCCTCCCTTCTCGTGCCATTACGGCAGGTTGCAGTGTTCATGGTGACCCTAGCTTTACACGAGACAGTAATATATGAGCTGGCGGCTGACAGGTGATCAGTAAAAGTCAATCTGTGCCTGACGTGTCGTTAATCACACACGGCGTTAACAAGACCATCTAGGAGATGGCTGTGTTGTTTTATTGCCTTTTAAGGTGAGAAGCAACCCAACACAGAGAAGGCAGAAAATTAGCTTTACTGTCTGCAGAGCACCAAAAAAAGAAGTGCATTTACAAGTTAGCTTTCTTTTTCCTTGCGATGGTGATGATATTTTTAAAATGGATAAATAAAATTCCTCATCTGTTTCCTGTTTAGCTCTCAAAACTTAAAATAATAAAATACTTCAGTATCAAACCTTTTTGTGAGTTATTTTTTCTTCACCTTTTCAAAAAGGTGTATTTTACTAGCAGGATAAAACATTGCGCAGCAGCTCCTGTGTTGTCCTAGTTAAATCACAGCTATTATTCAACAGCGTGATCCACTAGCATGGATCATTGGTTCAGACTTAACAAGGTGGCAGACGTGCACATAAACCATGATGTTCTTGAAAATTAAGATTAGTTTTTGAGGTCATTGGCAGTGGTAGTAGTGTTGTTGTGATCTCACACAAAATGACTCTGTTTGATTTAATAATGAAGTCTTTTTGCTGAGCCTTTTGGGAATGTGTTGCTCTGAATAAACCAGTTTCACTGCTGCTCAGAAGTGTTCCTTATTGTTGAGAGCAATTTAGTTAATTCAAGTACCTCTGGAACTACAGCACATAGATGTGTGACATTATCGGATGGACATTGAATCCCACTTGAACTTCATGGCATTTTTCTCTGAGTAATATTACTGGATTATAGCCTGGATGAAACATCCAACTGAACTCCTCTTTGTGTCTTTCTTCTTTTCTTCAAATATAAATCATTTCACTCTAATGCTGACTGCTTAATACTAAGAATTATACCTTCATGGAAAACACCAATTAACTTGCTGAAAATTGATACAATGGGCACAACCTTTAATTTCCATTATGAGTCCATTCAATACAATAGTGAAGGCGGTCGGCTAAAACTGTGTTGCTTCTCTTCGCCTGATTTTGTCGTATTGACTGATTGGTCTGTGATCGATCGGAGCAGATAAAAAAAACAGCAATGAGCCAGACCATAATAAATATCCAGTTACACTTTAAGGTACATAAAATCCTTATATTACATTATATGCACTAGCCACTATGAAGGGACAGATGCAGGAATATGCAGAAATATACTTTATGTAATTAACTGAAGGTCCAGAGACCAGAAATGTATTTGTTAAAGCCCCTCTGCATCTAAAAAGAAGTCAGTAAGGCACAGAAGTTTGAAACATCTGGACACATCCACGATAAAAAGTGCCTTACTTCCACAGTAAAAATTCATACCAGCTTCAAACACAGTGAAGCCAAAGCACTGTGTTGCTGCAGACAATAAACAGCAGCGAGCCTTTCCCACTGGCCCTAATGAGCACTAATGTGTCACCGAATCCTGCACATTGCATGTTAATAGGAAAAGGACACTCCTTGTACTAGATGCTAATTGTGTGCCACTCGTTTTATATGTGGTGAAAACCATCCATGTGTTTCTCTACATTATATACAGAGAGACAAGTTAATTAAATAAAGCCAGTTGCTTATTGCAGCATTTGAAATGTGATAATTAGTCTGTCAGAAAGTCTTAGACTTTTTAGACTTAGCGCTTTGACCAGATGCTGATGGTGGTGGCGGCGGCCGATGACTCTGCTAAGACTAATGAGACCGTTGAAAAATGACTTCGGTGAATATGTAAAGACTGAGCAGTAAAGGGGAGGTGGAGGGTGCGCAAAACAGCAGCATGAATGAACTACACTGCAAAAAAAGAGTAGCTAAAATACAAGATAAATGACTTAATTCTAGTGAAATGATCTGTCCATCAATCAAGTTAAATTTACTTGTCAAGAAATCTTAAGAAGTCTAGAAATAAGTAGGCTAAGACAGAAAAGCAGTAAATGACTTTTTAAACAGGATAACAGGATGGGGCGCCATGGTGGTCTGGGTCCTTCTCTGCCTGCCGCTGAGGGTCGGCGTGGTGTTGTAACGACCCCCCACTTAAAAACACATCCAATGACAATCCTTCTCACACACACAGTGTATATATCACTGCTGTTATTGTTATTGTTCTTTTTAGTGTTGTTCTTGTTGTTGTTTTGTGTCTTGCTGTTATTGTGGTCGTCTCCCCTGTCCGCCCAACCCCTGTCTGTTTCTCCTTTTCTTTACACTGTGACCCAATGAGGCCTACAGGCCATAAATAGCAAAGGGAAGTTCAAAACCTTAATGTTCACAAGAACTTGAGTTGGTAAAGAGATGCAACACAACATTAGGTGATAACATATGCATTATTATGGATTTATAATCAGCTAGAACAGAGTGGTCACTTTTGACCGGTTACACCAAACTAGTAAACAGGAAAACAAACACAACAGGAGGGTTAAATATTAGCAAGCACAGAACTATTTGCAGTGTAGAGGTACAGAAAGAATCATATTTAAGGCCAGAGGCAAGATGATTGGCTAGAAATGATGGTGTGTCACTGTGCTATTGGATAGATGTGACCAGCTGATGAGAGCAACTGATATCTCAATAGACAGACAATGACTGAGAGGCATGAATGATTGTATGAGAAATAAACTCTTCCTTAAAGGACAAGCCTTCTTGACTTCACTAGAGCATCATTATCAGTGTTGTGAGTGACTTCAGTAAATTTACTCAACTACTGTGATCCAATAGGAAAATTTCATTTTTGAATGTTTTCCCCATTGGCTATGAGACCTTAGGTCTCATGGGAGTGCTCCAGAGACTGGACTCCAAATGGTCAGTTTAATAAATGTGAATCATGTTTTTGAATTCTTATACACCAGATAGCAATGGGAAATTTTAAATTGCTGTAAAGTTCATCTTCTTTCTAGTGGGATTGTATTTTCGGTATCTGTCCCATTCATCCACCTTTATGAGCGCAATAATCCACAGATGGGTGCTTCACTTATAAGTAGCCGTCAAAGCTACATCAGGACCAGCTGCTGCAGCTCTGCCTCCCTCTGATAAGTGAAATATTAATATGCAGGCAAGTATTTCTAAGAAAGACGGAAACAAAGTCTAAAAGCGTTATGTAGAGTTTTTTTTAATGCAACATGCAACCATTACTAAAAAGTTTTGAACACCAGGAAACCTTTACAGCTGTGGATGATCAAAAAAGTACTGTGAAAAATGACAAACACCCTTTACTTATTGTTAAACTCTTACTCCTAACTGTGTACCATCTGGTTACATGATGGTTAAATGCAGTTTTTGTATGTCGTAATTTGTTTTATTTTCCACTCTTCACAGTCCCTGTGTTTTACGTCCACCTAGTGTTCTTCTTTTACTTTCCTTGCAGGGATCCAGCAACTGCAGCAATTTCTCCACAGAGTTCTGCAGAAGTTTTACTGTATATTATATCACCACTGACTGGATGATTACTCAGCCAAATGATGAGAACTTATTTTTCAGTCCCTTCTGTGATTTTGAAGCAGAAAGCGAGCCCTTGTACCTGTCAGACAACAGCGTTCCTCTTCATGAGCTATTTCCCCTGGATCTTAATTAGCTCACTTTCTTCTCTCAGTTGAGAACATGTAACTGCAAGCTTTGCCTCATTGATGCTGTGCCTGTTTGGGATCAGACGAACTGATTTGACAGTGTAAAAAGGGAACTCCAGTCAAAAGCTTCTTTTTTGTAGCCATAGAAATAACCCGAAAACCAACCTGTAACTGTAATGAAAGTCGAATGCAAAGACTTCCAGAGGATCTCATTTATGACTTAAGAGGACTTTCATTAGCTTGTGTTAAGAATTGTATGCTAAGCTCACTCATTGGAAATCCATGGGCAGGTGCAATTCAGTCATATCAGGACTTGTGGTCCTTCTATTCTCTCTCCAGCTACTAAGTATTGATTCCTCTCAACACTAAGCCGCTGACTAACGCACTGAACTCTCCCTCCTATCACTCTCTTTGTTTCTCTCCTCAACATTTTATCAGTTTGACGCTCTCATTTTTGCTCCCTGTCTCTCATTTCTGTCAGTGATCAGATATTAAAGACATATTTGATAAATAATCAATGTCGTCTGGGTTCCTTGATTAGTTTTAGTGGAGTTATCTCCTTAAACCAATATGGTGTTTACTTCAATGAATTGACTTGAGTGACGGGAGAAAGATATTTCTTAATTTTTATGTCCACACCATTAAAGTATGTCCACAGTAAGCTAGTTCAATATGCAGAAATATGGTTTTCTCTCCATCCAGACTAAAGCAGTGTTTTTCTTCCCCCCAAACCAATGAGCATTTAGCATTTGTTCTCAGAGGGTGAGAATATTTGAGTACTGACTTTACGGGAGCTTTGACTGAACAGTGAAGTAAGACTCAGTCAGGATCAGGGAGCTGTAAAGCAAGAAAAGTCAAGACTGCAATCACTCATTTAAAATGTCAACCGAGCTGAGTACACAGATAATGGTGCACTCATTCATCCCCAGTGATTATGCTAATTAATGCTAACATGGACATTTAGAAACATATGCAAGTTAGCATGGTACAGTTTCTAAATGCTGGGGACCCATATGGTTTAACATGAAACTTTGGGATGCTCAACATTTCCAGGTTCACATTGTTGCAAAGTAGACAATACTGTTGTCCTGTGGTCAATGACGAGGCGCATCACTAGAAATCCCCAGGAAAGCCATTATTTTCCTATGTTAGTGCTGTCCTTGTGTGCACTCCTCTCCCCATGTATCTTTAACAACCTCTACAAAGTAGGAGAAACTTCACCTTACTAAATGGATGCTTAAGTCTTTGGTGTGTTTCTGTGTTTTGTCTCCATAGCGGTGGTAAATAGAACCTCATTATTGTTTATCCTGATCTCAGAACTGCTGCTTTGTGAGTTGATTTGTATGCCAAAGCCGATGAAATTGTTTATAATGCAAATTCTTCTCTGTCTCTCTCTCTCTCTCTCTGCCTCTCATCCCAGACCGTTGCGTTGCCATGACGAGTGAGGAGGAGGAGGGCCCCGTCGTTGCAACATCAACAGCGACGACACCGTCAGCGGCAGCGATCTCCAGGGTGAAAACAGCCATAGCCAGAGGTGACAGCAATGATGCCGTCACTCACTCCTCCCCCCACGGGCCCTCCACGTACAACCTCCCACGTTCCACGGAAAAGGAGGAGAAAGAGGAGGAGGAAATAGAAGAGGAAGGGATAATCCAGGAAGAGAGGATTGAGGAGGAAGAGGAGGAGGAGGTGGTGGAATGTGAAGGGGATGATGGCAATGATGACGAGGATGGCAGCAGTGATACCAGTGTCTTAGTTGTGCCCTACCCTGAGCTGGTACCTGTGGTCTTCTTCTGTCTCAAGCAGACAACTTGTCCCCGCAGCTTGTGCATCCGCATGGTCTCCAACCCATATCCTTTCAATAGTGTGAATCATCAGAGTTTGTGAATTATTCAGAAAGGCTCCTTTTAATAATCCATCATCATTTAATCATTCAGTAGTCTTCCATTCCTTGGCTAAACCAACATTAAGAAAACAGCATCATTTCTCAGACCTGAACTTTCCACTAGTAGGCGATGTAGTCAACTCCGGCTTTTGGATGTTTCTCCTCACCTGAAAAGTTATCAGCTGACCCTGGTTAAAAGCTGCATTTTTATTTGGAATCATTTCGCTGAACTTGCCTCACATTGTGATGCACTTTCACATGTATGTGTGGTGCATGTGACACTGGGTCCAAAATCCAAATATCTGCAAGTAAAGATAACACCAAGCAGAGATTTACTGATATTCCATAATGAAATTTCAGCCCAGTCGCCTGAATAAGATGTCGGCGTTGCACAAATCACAGTTACTTTACAAATGCATGTTTAATACGTATTATATCACCAGATCTGAAGTGATGTACTTCACATTACACGTATTTAAGCTGAGTCCATCACTCATATAAAATGTTTAAATTCAACATATGAAACATTGCGTTTCCCTACAGTCCCAGCATTCACCATGGTGATTTGCTTACATTATTTTAACAACATGTAAAGCAAATGCTGCACATTTCAAGCAACAACTATGCCTACGGTTATGATTTAATGTGCAAAATTTATTAAAATGTACATTTTGGATATAGATCCTTAAAGTAAAAGGCAATATGCTTGTGTAGATTCTCATTCATTCAGGTCATGGTAATCCTTGAAGGCTGAATCTGAAGCAACTGGACTTCTGTTTAATGTTTGAAGACGTTTCACCTTTCATCCAAGAGGCTTCTTCACTTCTAACTGGTGGGGAGTATTTAAACTCTTCTGAGGTCGTTAACACACTGAGAGTCGTTAAGTCCTTGCAGTCTTCTCTCCCCAGAAAATTTCATCACCATTCACACTTTGGATCGAGTGAAAATGATAATAATGCTAATGATTCCCATGATGCCCCGGTAGGCAAACAATCCACTTGTGTCCTCAGCGACCCTAACGATCCATGACACTGCTGTTTGAGTCAGCTGTAAACGTGCGATCTTAACGACTCTCAGTGTGTTAATGACCTCAGAGGAGTTTAAATACCTGAAACCCCTCACCAGCTGGTTAGAAACCTCCCGTTGATATACTAGAATATCCTTAAGTTCACTTTGGTGAAAGTGTATTTGTGGTGAAAGTGAAAACGTTTCTGTGGCCTTTTATGTAACTGAAAGTGATTCATTGATCTATTTGTGTTTGCTGGGTTCTCTAGGGGAACATGAATCAACTTAGAAGACCCAGATCACAAGAACCAGTGTCAGTAGTGTTACACTATTGTGTTAAAGATTTGTTTTAGTGGTTACAAGTTTGCTATACTCTCACTCTAGGTTATGGAATACTTGTCATCCTTACTCTGTAAGACTCCTTTGCTTTTTGTGTGTCTGTGCATCCTCACACCAGTGTGTGCACACAAACACTCACATGCACACAAGCACAAATTGTTCCTTTGCCGAAATAAGAAATGATAGAGCCAGATTGCAGTACAAGCTGTGCACAGCATCAGCTGTCATCATGTTCAGTAGATAGCTGTCAAGCAAGGCAATCATACACATAGAAACGAACCCCCCAAAACACAGAGTTACACTGTAGGTCTGTAAGGTTTGAGCTGATACTGGTACCTGGAATTGGATATCAGTACCAAAATGGTACAATGTTTCGCTGTAGTTTTAAAAATGTAATTTTAGTAGTACAAAATTCACCAAATATGTTGTGATACCAGCAATGTTTTGAAAGAGAAAGTTGTTCAAGAAGCACCAGTTTTTACTCTGTGCAATTTACTCAACCTGGATAACTGAATTAAAATAAAGGAAGTATTAGCTCAGTGTGGCTAAAATAATATATGAACCAGAATAGCACTCAGTAGAGCACATACCTTAGCCAAGGCCCAACAGTTCCATTAATTCAATCAAGCCTTATCCAAAATGACGCTCAGTATAGCTGTCATTTACAGGGCAGACTATCCCCAATGAAAACATATTTAAATGATGTGGATCTGGATTTTTGTTTTTGTTCCCAAAAAAATTTTCATCAAGATCCATGAAAATTAACCAACCTCTCTCCCAGATTCACTTTCAGGAGCCAAAATTTAGCACAGATCAATTTAATGTAAATTGCTTCTCGGGTCGTACCGTCGTAATTACCCTATGTGGTAACATTGTTGAGTGTAAAGAGTGAGAATGAACGTGGAAAAGCAGAGGAATGACTTACTGAGGCTCATTGAGGCAGAGATGGGGAAAGAAGGAAAATGATAAAGGAACCAGCAGAAGCAGAAAAATATATGGAACAAGAAATGCAGATGGGGGAGAGGAATGAGAGGATGGACACAAACAAAGGAAGGAGAAGGAGAGGTAAACTGATGGGAACACTGATGTTTAAGAGGGATGCAAATGTAGAGGAAGGAATGCATCAAATATTTAGTGGATTTTTGTTTGTTTGCATGGATTTTAGCACATCTAGAACAAACATGCTGTTTTTGACCCATAAAACAGGGATAGCATTTTCTTCTCAGGAATGATTCCAGCTGTCATTCCTGCAAAGAATGAGACTAAAATAAATGTTACACAGGCATTACATGAGTTTCTGGTTGGGCCTGCAATGGATTTATAACCAACGAGAGAAAGAGGTGGAAAGAGAACGAGGGGGGAAAAAGTGTTGGAGTGTTGCTTAATAAGTTAGTCATCCCTTAAGGTCTAAATGAAACGCCTTCCTAAGAAAAGTCTCTGAAGTCAAAGACAAAACTTGGCTTTGTCTGTTTTGATCCTCTTTCTGTCTCAGTCTCTATCCTAGTATTCCAGTCCCGTCTCCTCTGTTACCTTGGCAAGCTTGAAAAGTGACTTAAGTATAGATTTCTACACTAACTAAGCTGGTGTTCAGTAAATATTCTGGAACACAAATTCTTTTACAGTCCTGTGGTGTAATTATGGTGATGACACCTAAGTCAGAGATTTAGGTCAGAGAGCTAGAATATTATCCCAGCAGAGAGTTGTTGATTTGGAGTCTTGTCATGAACATGTTAAGAACTCAGGACAGAACTTCAAGCCAGTATCCTCATATCAAATCTCATTCAGTGGTAGCAACCAAAACTATGATGTAATGTTCAATTAGACCATAGGGGGGCGGCAGGGACAGCCTGAAGACCTGGATAAGAGGGGCAGTGACCTGACCGCCGCTGCCGGCCTGCCAACCAGAGAGTGTTGAGGAAGGTTGGGCACCTCCTGACGATGATCTCGTCCCGAGATGTCCACCCAGGCGTCATGTTTCTGTCTCAAATACCTGTGAATACTCTTATTTGATGGGGGAATAAGGGCAGATTTTACCCTTTCCCATTGGATGTTAGTGTTTTTTTTTGTCAAAGGGGTATCACTCTGATAAGTCTCAAAGTATACAGCTCGAAGTTTGGCCAAAATTTGACTATAGAGCATGCACCTCATTCCAAGCTAGGCCTGCTAGTCAGGATCTGATGATCAATGCAAAATGGTCTCTGTTTTTCATCCATCCGATAATTATGTTTCTTTTGATGGCATGTGTTGCCTCGCTGTGTCACCGGTCGGGCAGGGCTACAGTCTAGCTTGTTTTGGTCCTGAAAGTTGTGATTGCAGTCTCATAGAGAGTGATGATAGCCTTTAAAGGCCCATTTATGTTCCCTCTAAATCAGAGGTCTTCAACAGGGGGTCCGTAAATGGTTTATCCGTCAATGCCTACATACTTCCTTACGTCCTTTACGTCGACACAACCACAGGAGGGCAGTGAAGAGTCAACAGTTTCGACAACAACAAATATGGTGACGGTCAGAGGAGGTTGAGATAATGTACCCAGTAAATACAAAGCAGCAAAAGTGGAGGTGACGATGCACTCGGCGGTGGTCTGTGAGGTCATTAAATACATCAAGACTTATGGACGTAGAGTTTTTTTTCATTTTTTCACTTCTCTTTTTCTTCTTCGTTGTTTTTATACACATTTCTCATGCCTTGCTTGAATTGCAGCTACACTGCCCCCAACCTTTTCCCGTGGTATTGCTACGTTTAGTCCATCTCATCTGTATCTGTAAGCTCTCTGAAAATGTACCCAAATACGTACAAAAGGAAGGCTCCCTCCATATCTGCATCCATCTTTAACATAGAGCATAAATGGGCCTTAAGTCTGTCTTTGACACAGCTGCTGGTTTGGTCCTTCTGCTCTCAACATTCAATCAAATCACTGTTACTGAGGGAGGAAATATGAGGAGTTTGTACACATTTGCTTGTGTGTCCTTGTGACTTTCCTAAAATGGAAAGGCTTGTATTGACCAGGTCCACTTTCTCACATTGTGGGTTCAGATTGAGTATTGCTGTGCATTGATCCACAAGTGAAATCCTTTGTGTGCATGAATGCAGTCGGTCCACTCCCAGAACGTCTCTGCATGTGTGGATTTGCTTCATTTTACTCAGGAGGGCAAAATTTGGTTGAAGACAAAGTACAGTGTGAAAACGTGAAAGAGAAAATCCTGAAATCTGTGTTACCGATCATCGAAATAATTAAATAATGAAAAATCAATCAATAACAAATACATGATATAAAATGAACTAATGAAATCATATGCAACTGTGTAGATTTACACCAAACATTTCAAAATTCTAGGGTGTAATGATTGAGAGACATTATTCATTCAAAGTATACTCTAAGGGTTGTAGTTTTCCAGCCTGCCAACTTACATTCATCGCTATGACCATTGTATTTATTGATTATGATGTCACATTGCTCAAATATAAACTGGGAATGCAGCAAATTCTGTTGCAGTCAGCAGTAACACACTTTTTTAAGTGAAATATCCATTGTACGTCCTATATTGAATCTTACCAAAAAATAAATACATTGCATGGTTGAACTTGGGCATTTTACAATTTAATTCGACATTAAAGACATTTTAGTGAAGTTTCAAAAGATGCATGGAGTAAAAGCCATTTCATCACAAATGGAAAGTGTTCTTTGTATTTAAAAATGGCGTTTTTTTGTTTGTTGTAGAACTCCACATCGTTCCTCAGTCTCAAACCACTAACAGTCAGACAGGGAAGGCTGAGAGCAGTGATACGGGTGGAAATTGAAAATGTAACGTTACATTTGAATGAACCGCAAATTTGAGGGCTCTTTCACAAAATCAAGGAGTGTAACTTAATAGAATGACAGACAAGATAGGGTTCAAAATTAAGAACTATCAGAAAAAAGACTACTACTGAGTCTACTTCTACATTTTTGCAAGGACAAATAGTTTGTTTTAGCCAGTTTCTAGTGTTTAAGGAGGTCTGGGATAGCTGCTGGCTCAGAAACCTCCGTCTCCTTCTCCCTCTGTCTGTCGCTCTTCTTAACCTCTTCTCAGTAAATCATTTAGTTTTCATTATGTTCAATCATTTTGCACAGGAAGAGAGAGGCCGTCATGAGGCAGAGAAGACAAATGAGCCAGGGGTGAAGGTCGAATTACACCGCAACACTTTTGAGGATGGGAGCAGACATGGTCAAATCAATGCATTGGGGAAAATGTGAAATTAGAAAATGAAAAAAAAGTGAAGCTGCTTGTCGGATTTTTTTAACCATATTTTTGATAACAGGCCCAAAAACCTCAACCCATTATCTTTGATTTATTCATTTCGTCACTGCAGTGACACCCAATAAAATTTCATTATAGCGAATGAGGGCATACTTTTCATTTATTTTTGCATTCCTTCAGCTCCCAAAATGGCACTTTTTTTCACTAGCTGAATATTAAAATTTTACAATTGATTCAGAAGCACTTGTGATAAAGGTCCACATTTCTATCAGTGATTTGTATCAATTTCAATAGCAGAAGTTCACTAAATACACTAAAGATACTTTTTTACTATACTACTATACTAAAGATGTTTTCTTATTAGATACATTTTATGCTCTGTGAATTGAGCTGTGTTATATGTCAAGTGCATATATAGAAAATGTCTCATTTTTATTCTCATAGAAAGCCTATTTGTTAACTCTTGGAATCAATTTCACTGTAACAGCTAAAGTATGAATATCTTAACTCAGGATTCATGGGTGGGTTAATCACTCAAAGTATCAGATGGGGTGTTGCCTCTTAGTGGGATCTGTTGTATTACTCACCCTGTAATCATAGTCATTTGGCTCGATTTTAATATGCAAAACTTTATTTAATGCACTGTTTCTCTTTAGATCCTGTTTGCTGGATGTGTAGACCCAAAGCAACAATTATTAACAACTATTATCACAGGAAAACAGCCTAAATCGTTTCCACTGGTCACAGCAGTATGTTTTATGTAGCTACAATAAAAACGTATCTTATTAAATCGTAATCATGTTCCTTCTGTATTATATTAAAAGTAGTGGTTGGAGAATAATAAACTCAATGTATAGAGTCAAAGAACCAGGACATAGTTAAGAAATACTATTTGGAACTGTGTTTTGTACACAGTGTAAAATATTTAAAGGTGCTGCCAGAAGTCTTACCAGCTAAATTGTGCACTTCCCATGGTGAGTCGACTGCAAAGTGTATGAAAAATGAAATGACAAGGCACACTTGTCACGGTTTGAGGTTTCTCATCCCTCTGACAGCAAAGCTGTTTCCAACAGGGAGTACAGTCATTGTATCCACATCTGTGTGATTCCACTGCTGCTGGGCTGAAAATAAGGGCAATAAGAGTTGCAAATATCATGTTAAGCAGCTCTCGTTCACACAGAGACAACATAATCAGAGCAGAACGGGTGAAGGAATAATTGAGATCATTTCAAAAGCTGAGATCTAAAGTGCTGCTCTCCACATCTGAACCTATAGATGTAACCTTGGAAAGAAAGAGGGGAGAGATGAAGACGAAGAGAGAAGAGAAGCAGGCTGTGCAAAGAGAAACAGAGCGAGGGGAGCAAGTTTATATTCTGCTCCAAACCAAACCTGATCGCAGGGGAAGGTCAGATTAATAGCTTCCAATTCACTTTCAATCTCCTCTGGACCAACACATGTGGCCCTCAGTGCCACGGGCATTATTGCACATACACACAATCTATCACTAAAAATGCTCGCATTCACAGATACAGACACACACACGGCTGTATTCCGTGTGTACATGCAGCCTTTTGCTGTTTGAGCCTTGTGTGTGAATATCTGGAAAATTGCATTTTTTGAATTTAATGAATGCTTTCATGGGAGAAAAAGCTCGAGACATTGGTTTGATATTTTATTTTTAATAAATATGAGGTCTGTGTGGTGGGGGTGCATTTGCTATGCAGTCAAATGAAGTTGTTTATGAGTCAGAGGATTGGGAGACGGGGGAGGCAAAGGGTCCACTGGCCAAGAACCAAATACATGTCCCTCAATGAGGACTCATCCGGCTGTATGAATAGCAGGTGCAGGTGCTTTTCAAGGGAATAGGAGAACAGCTATGATGAATTAAGAGACCAAATAAAACCCTTTAGTGCCTTGTCTTCAGTGTGTTGATGAGGAGATGAGCACTTTCACCATGATGCTGTTTAGGTTACATATATATTACATGTGAACCCAGACTTCTATAATTGTGAGAGCATTAGTCTCTCTTCAAGCATGTTCATGACTCCGCCAAGGCTGGCCTTTGTCTCCTCTTTGTGATATTCATGGACAGGATCTCAAGGTGCAGTCGAGGCAAGGATAGTGTCCAGTTTGGGGAGCTCAGAATTGCATCTCTGCTCTTTGCTGATGATGTGGTTCTGTTGGCTTCATCAGTCCATGATCTTCAGCAGGCACTGGAACGGTTTGCAGCTGAGTGTGAGGCAGTAGGTATGAGAGTCAGCACCTCCAAATCCAAGGCCACGGTTCTCTGCTGGAAATTGGCGGACTGCCCTCTTTGGGTTGGGGGTGAGTTATTGGCTCTAGCGAGGGAGTTTAATTATCTTGTCTTGTTCACGAGTGATGGGAAAATGGACTGTGCGATGGACAGGTGATTCGGCCCGGTCAGCAGTATTGCAGGCACCGTATTGAACCAATTTGTTTCTGGTTTGGAGGCTATTGTTGCTTTTCTCAAAAACGGTTGGCAAGTGGAAAAACTGGGCTACATCCATCCATCCATCCATCCATCCATCCATCCATCCGGCCCTCATGGTGAAGAGAGAACTGAGCCAGAAGCCAAAGCTCTTGATTTACCAGTCAATCTACGTTCCAATGAGCTCTGGCTAGTGACTGAAAGAAGAAGATTGCGGACATACGGAGGGAGCTTGGAGTAGAGGCCCTGCTCCTTTGTGTCGAAAGGAGTCAGATGAGGTGGTTTGGGCATCTGGTTAGAATGCCTCCAGGGCGCCTCCCTTTGGAGGTTCTTCTGGGTAAGTCCAGCTGGGACGAGACCCCGGGATAGACCAAGAACTCGCTGGAGGCGTTACATATCTCACCTGGCCTGGGAACATGGGAAGATCCACCAGGAAGAGCTGGAAAATGTTGCCGGGAAGAGGGATGTTTGGGATACCCTTCTTCGTCTGTTGCCACCGTGACCCAGCAAAAATGGATGGATAGTTCTGTCTCTCATTTAATTTCACCTTGTATATCTAACCGTAAATTCCACAAAATGACCCTGGATCAGATTCAGGCCATTCAAACATGATCCACTGATTTGGTGACGATGTGTATTGTTGCACTTCCTTGGCATTTTCAATGACACTTAACCTCTAGCCAGTGATGTGGGTCAACTGATATTATTCAAACTGTTGCATTCTAGCAGTCAAAATTACGTTGTTTGAAATCCCAGAGGGAACGTGGTTGCCCAAAACTAAACATATTTCTTACCAACTGACACAGATGAGATGGTAACTTGCTGAGATCCTGCCAGTGTATAAGAAATCATAACTGAGGGGTTTTTATTAGAATAACAGTCTGGTTTGTTTGGTGTTATGTTAGAAAGGGTTTGTATGCAGAGGCCAGTGTTTTTACTGTACCTATAGACATGGATATGCATTGTGGATGTGTTGCCAGGTGGGAATAGAACTGACAGCTACTCTCCCTCTCTGGGACAGTCCTTTCCCACCTCTGGACTGAACTGCATGGAAGAGGAGAAAACGTATTCATGTTGGAATAGACAGTGCTGAAGCTGTCAGTGTGTAAAAAGACATTTTCTGGCTTCTTTTTTTTCAGTATATATAGTGTTTATATCTTCTACTGTTTGTTCTGCTATATTAAAATAAGAATATATGTCATTCGTTTTTATACTCTTTTATATTTCTGTCTTACCATTTCTCTCTTTCTCCCATGCTCTGCCAGCTGTGGTTCTCATGCTAATGCTGGTATTAAGCAGTATATTAATGTTAATCATTATGCTAATGTCACTGTACCCACCTGTCAAACTGGTGGAATGGCTACAGACAAAGACCTGTCCTTTCCTCCTCTCTTTTATTCTCTCTATCCCTTCATGTATTCAATCAAGTGTTATTTTTATATTATTTTTCACACTTCCATTCCCTTCTTCACTGCTTCATTTCCCTTTATCTATTCTCCATTTCTTGCCACCGTTCCCCCGTGTATCTTCAGCTTTTTCATCACTGCTGTTTTCAATTTCACCATGACTGAACATTGCTGATGTAACTCACAAGCTGAAATTGCAGCCAATAATACAAAAAAAAAGCTTTATTCAAGCCAAAATGTGAATATTTCAACCTCTTCTGCAGACTCTTCTTCTTTGATGAACTGGTTCACTCATCTCTCCATAACTTTTCTCTCTCTTTTTTTATCCTGTGTTATTTTGTTTTGTAGTTTCTCCCCCCTGTCTTGCTTTTCCTGCCCTCCCTTTGTTTGCTGCCCCATTTTGACAGACCAGTGTGATGCAGACTGGGAATAGGATTCCACAAGGAAATCCCACTGATGGTGTTTGTGGCACATGTGTGTAGAAGAATGTATGTAAATCAGATTATGGACCAGAAGCTATTTTTAGTGCATTTATATTCACTTATGTGTGAGGCAAACAGACAATAAGAGGATTCATGTTCGTCAGTGTGTGAATGTTTAGATGAGTGTGTGTCTCTCTGTGTTTGGGTGAATGTGTGTTACAAAGATCGCTTGCGACAGAAATTGTAAAAAAACAGATAAAACCAGCCTAGTAGAGTCAAAATTCTCAACTTTGCAATCCCTGATTTTACTTTTCTCATTTTATATTTCACATCATTCATCTGCTCAGCAGTCAGTGCTCTGGTCTTTTTACACCAACTATCTTATCAGGAATATTATTTCAAATCAAATTAAATTTTTTAATTTATTTTTATTAGAATTTTTTGCAATTACTGGCAGCTTGATCCGGACTTTTTTTGTCGGACCAAAGACCAGGTGTTTGAGCCGGACCTGGGTCCAGAGGAAGGTTTCACACCTGCGATTTTTGACCGGATCACACTGAAAAGTCCAAACGAGGTAGATGTGAAAGCATTCTTATTGGTCGACCTTGCTCCGGTTAGTTATTCAGCCGTTAGAGCCAGTGGTGATGATGTCACTGACAAATGAGATTGTGTCATAAAATTTCAGAGGGCCTTGGAACAGAGCAGGAGTCATTTTTACTTTAATTTGCTGAATCTCATTGGTGTGATTGGAGGGTAACTAATGTAGGAGAGAGACAGAGAGGTAGTGATAAAACATGAGTAGTATGCTATCCTCTCTGATTTAGGCTATTTAAAAGCAATGGTTCTACTTTTAGCGTTTAAATTATTCGATTGATTTTTATAGCAGCCTCTTTCTGCTCTACGTTTACACATTGAATGTCAGTAGGTTGGATTTGATGGGAAATCTGTTTGTCTTTATGAGCCACGTTTTTAAAGGTCAGTGATCCTCAGCCATTAACAAGGCTAAAGCTTTCGTGTTCTTGTAATGGCAGGTGGTGGAACAAGCCTAAGTATTACAGATAAAATCACAGTCACCAGAGAGAAGCGGAGAGGAAAACAGATACAGAAAGGTTTGTCGTAGTTAACAGTTAAATTAAGAACCTTTACCTCAATGTTGACGGGCCAAAACATAGATATTCAGCTCCTTTTATTGCAAAAATCTATTTTTAGCATCATTTGTATAATCCGCTGGTCAGATAGATGGTCCTTTATGTCTTCTGTCAGCCATGTTTACCTTCATGGCCATCTTTTTCCTTTGGCTAAAAATGTCCTCTAACAATTTCCTGGATCAAGTTATCATTTTTTGTTTTGGCCTCTTTTGTGGAGCTCACTCCATTTTGCTGGATGTCATCTATAATATTTAGGCCATTTGTTCAGAAAAACAATCAATTATTCATTAGTGACATTAATAGATCTCTATGCCATCACATGGTGTTGACTGAGAATGGATAGGTGCAGTTTGGCTAGATCTTTTGTGCTGCTTTTGGGATTTCGTCAGTGTTGTTGTACTCTCATGCTCTTTAATTTTACATTTCCTCTTCTCCTATCCAGGCGGACTGTGGATAGTTATGTGACATAAACTGACTTTTAGTTAAGACACATGTCTGTTCTCGCCTCCTTTCTCCAGCCTTGAGCCGAGTTGTGACAAACTGGAGGCTTGTCCAGGTCCAAATCAACCAGTTTGGTAAGAATAAGTCTATTTCTAAGGTAATTTGACCCAGGTTGGTTTGTGTTGTTGCTGCCTTCTCTCACAGCAGGGTTTGGGGTTTGTTAACATGGTATTTAGGTATCTGGTAATTTGGTTTGTTTTTTGTGGAGTTTGCTGAATCTGCATACTTGTATCAAACATGAGTCCAGAGGAGTTTTCCCCATCAGGTCTTGAGAAAATTCATCTGTTGCAGTTTAAAGTGCAGTGAAAGGCGTTGGAGCTATATGCTCTGGATAACGGGGTTTTCTTGCGGTAGAGGCTGCAAACCAAGGACTTTCTGGACCCTCCTGCATCCAGTGAATAAACCCCCATCAGAATCTGCCTGAAGAAGAAAGTGGAGCTTCTACAATCAGTTGGATGTAGCCTACGGACTACATGGTTCATTATGACGTGGTTCTGGTGTCTGACTCCACAAAGCAAGTTGTGATCCTGGAGCTGACAGCACTTTGGGAGGAGGAAGAGGAAGCTCCCCAAGTAATGACTGTCTGGTCAGAGAATGCTGGCAAGGTGGCTGAAGAGGAAGATGCTTGCCAACAGAGGTTCAAAAAACATTTTATCAAAATATAGTTTTAGAACGGTTTGATAAACCTCCAGATCGATGAATAAAAAACTGAGACAGTCCAAATGAAGACATTCCTCAAAGATTTATAAATGACAGTCATTAGTCTGTCATTAGTCCTCCAATAATTACTGTCTGCATGGTGTTATCTTGGGAAGTGTTGACTGGCATGTGTTAATGTGTATGTGTGTGTTTGTGTGTGTGTGTGTACAAGTACGTTCCTGTGTAACTTTGTTCTGTGAGACGAAATGATCGTCTCAATTTAGGAAGCAGTAGTCCCTGCTGATACTCGCTGTATCACTGCAGATACCACACTTGGTTCCTGTTGTTAGGCTCATGAATATTCATGCTTCACTGTGTTGTGTCTCAGCCAAATTATGATGATGCCAAACAATAGAGGAACGCAGAGACCCCTGATTGCAACAATGCAGGACTGATTGACCATAGAGATATATGTTAGAGCACATTCATCTCCATCAATTGTTCTCTTTTTAGGTATGAAAGGAGCTGCTGTGAATCTAGAATTAGCCCTGAAAAATGAGCAGATATTCAATTCCATGTTGCAGATTCATAGCGTGAATATTAAATATTAAATTTACATAGTAACATTTTTATTTCATTCTGTTGTATCTATTCTTTTCCACTGTTGCCATAATTTTTAGCTCTGTTGTGTAATTGGTGGTCAGTGGGTTCTTCTCATTCTTGCTCTGGATTACACAAGCCTGGTAGTGCTGGAAGACAGAAATAGAGTGTAACAGTGGTGGTGGGCAGCAGAGGAAACCTACACACTTAACGTTTACATCATATTACCACCATGCTACATCACAGAAAGAGAGAAAGATGGCAAAAAAAAACAGCAAGACGGAGAGCACAGAAAACCCCACCAGATGGTCCAAAGGAAGCGTGTGCATGTTTGGTTCATGTTCATGTCTTACAACCAGGCTTCTATGTGTAACTGCACACGGAGGTGCAAATTCGCAACACGATGGTGTGGATTTTTTGGTCACTAAATGTGCAAAACTTTTGCTTCTCTGCTGATATTATCAGTACGATCGTTTTTTTTTGTGAATAGAACCTTAAGACTTGGCAGATAGTGGTTGCAGGTGATGCACAATTCATGATGCTATCGGCTGCAACATTTCATTTCTTTATGGATTCATCCTAGAATATTTCCCTCTCACCTGCATTCATCTTATCTCACCATCTCTGCTAAAATACCCCTGAGTTGGTGGCTGTTAGTAAACCAGTAGACCTTAGTCTGTCCCTCTCCATCCCTTTATCCTCCCTGTTGCTGCAGTTCATCGACCTCAGTCTATTTCCAGGAGGTGACGGGCTGCTAAATTAACTCACAGTGCACTGATGAAGTGCCCAAAAGCACCTAACTGGAAAAATCAGAGCTAAAACTTTTCACACAATCCATCCTCAATCATGATGAACTGATTCACAGTTCACTATACAAATGCATGCATCAGCATGCCCGTATGCACACACGACATAGGTTTGTGATATTTTTGTCAGCGCTGGTTGCCACAGAAACAGGGCACAGCTTGTTTTGAGGAATGCCATGCATTGTTGGCCATCTGGGAGAGAAAGACAGGGGGAGACAGGGGGAGACAGCCAGAAAGGGAAATCAGAGATTTGAGGAGGTGGAAAGTTGAGTAATTAAAAAAAAAAAAAATTCTGTGACTTAAACTTGATCATTTATTAATATTGGAAGGTCTTTTGATCTGTTATTGTTTGGAAAGCCATTAAAATAGTTTGACGCCTTGAGGCATGTTGGCCCTATTAGAGTTTTCTTAAGTTTAAAGAACTAGTTTAACAACCCCAGAGTATTTAAGTATGTGTGTGTGTGTGTGTGTGTGTGTGTGTTTGTGTGTGTGTGTGTGTGTGTGTGTGTGTGTGTGTGTGTGTGTCTGTGTCTGTGTGTGTGTGTGTGTGTGTGTGTGTCTGTGTGTGTGTGTGTGTGTATTATAATTACCACCACCTATGTGGCTAGCCTGTAGCTTTAGCACACCGTGAAATACAGCATAGAGAACAATGGAGACTACTGTTTATGTATCTATCGGGTTTTTAAGAGTAGAACTGATTCGGAGGTCCAGTTTCTATCTATTCTTTTATTCCAGACTGTTTTCTTCCCTCTCTGATTCCTTTCAACTCGCGCTTCACAGCGTCACCCACCCACAGTGAGCCCACGTCTGTTTGCGTCCATTCATATCTTTCCATTTGAACATAACACAATAACTGCAGCTGTGTTTGCTTTGCCTTCAGTCTGAGCCATGGCTCACTGACTCAGACTGGTCCGGTGTTGTGACCACCGACAGATGTTGGAGAGACGACCAATCAGAGGTTAGTTTTTCAGATTAAGAAGGGCAGTCATCCTCCTTTATGCTACACTCATGAAAAATAGTTTCATCAAAATAACAACATTAATTAAGTTATTTCAAACATTAAGATTGACATCACAGTTCAAGATGTTTTAAGCAGAACTAAGTTTATCTACATTTGTATCCATTAAGGTTCCCACCAGTTTCTGATCAGGATACTTATTATTGTAACACTGCATCAATTACAACACCTCACTTTAATGCAA
The DNA here is from genome assembly GCA_037577475.1 of Chaunax sp. Z400. NCBI lineage: Eukaryota > Metazoa > Chordata > Actinopteri > Lophiiformes > Chaunacidae > Chaunax > Chaunax sp. Z400. Next base: position 4,429,499 of record CM075191.1, on the reverse strand, counting down.
ACAAACAAGGCATAGACTTCTGCTTATATGATAACAGTCATGATTATACTTTATTATTCCATGTGTACAAATGAACAATTAAAGGCAAAACGGACAAACAGCGGTGTAATACACTTTTTACTCTTTATTGAACAACAGTTTACAGAACAAAGAGGCACTTATACAATATTACAAAATAAATAAATAAATAGACAGATAAATAAATCATCGTTTGGACATGTGCTCAGTAGGAAAATCAATTATGGTATACAGATAAAATGAACCCATATAGTTAAAAACAAAACAGATTGATTAAAATACAACACAGAAGGTATAAATAATAGGGAATGATAAATAATAATAAAAAACAATAGAAAAATAAAGAAATATTTCAAGGAATTGCATTATAGTCTAAATTCATAAGAAAAAGCATTGAAAATAGATGATTAATGTCATTTGTGTTAAGATTCGATTCAGCATATGTACCTCCATTTCTTTTCTTGTTTTTCTACTGGGAACTCATTGTAGGGAACCGGATCTAAAATCCTGACCAATGTATGGAGACTTAAATGACTCGTTGATGCAGTTTGCAGTAGCTCTGTCGCCAATAGCCACACTATGTGGACGCTGCTAATTTTGTGAGCGGTAGTTTCATATATTAGTAATCAGTGATGTTGGGGTGCTAATGTGTCTGATATCACACCTTTAACCTAACACCGACTTTAATCCATTGAATAGACACAAGTAACAGCTTGTTTTGTTGCTGTCATCCTGATGATTATCCACATAACCTACCAGCCATGTGTCTGAGTGTGTGTGCATGTGCGTGTTTGTGTGTGTTTGTGCGCACTCTTCTGACCTGACAGCTTAGTGAAGAGAAGAGCTGACATGAGATGCTGTGAAGCATTACTCTGTGATATCCCATGACATTTACTGCTGTCCACCACTCTCTCTCTCTCTCTCACACACACACACACACACACACACACACACACACACACACACACACACACACACACACACACACACACACACACACACACACACACACACACACAGTCCATCCAACCTTTAACCAGTCAACTGTGCTGGTTCGAAGAATCCCTGATGGAAAATTCTAGGGGAGAAAAGGACCTGCCAGCCTCTCTGAGCATTATACAGTGACGGGGGAGAAAATAGAGAGACGAAGGGGAGGGAGTCAGAGAAAGTGAGTAGCTGAAGACTATCTGACTGGGTAATTATGCTTAAAACCAAGTGTAGCACTGTTTTAATTTGTTTAGATGAATTGTTCACTATTTTATAAATAGTGAACATTTCCTCTGTGTGATAATATCATATATTCCACCTTTAACAAAACTAAAATAACTTACCTCTCTCTCTTCACCCTTTCTCTCTCTAATACTGCTCTGTAACTATTTCATTTTATAGTCGATTGATCGCCATGGAAACAGGAGGTCATTTACCTCCCGCGTGTCTCTTTGGATACAATAAAAACAGGAGAGGGAAGACGAGAGAGAAAAAAGGCAGAGAGACCTTGAGAGAAGGTTTGAAAGAGTGACGCCATGCAGTGAGGTATTAAGAATTCATTCAGCCCCCGCTGCCACACACTTTGAGCCTCACAGCGCTCTCCAGCTCGGTCACGCCGATGCTTTTGGCACATCCAGATGATCATTGTGTTCAGGCCTAAGCAGTGAGTCAATGAGGAGACTGGATTTAAAGTGAAAAATGTTGCAGAAAAACAATAGAAACCTAGAAAATGTAATAAGTAAGCCTATAAAGGAGGTCAAGCAAATATAACTATATTCTAGATAACTGCAACTAAACAAGAAGATGTGACCTGAACAAACATAACGACATATAATATACGGACCATGTAGAGTGGCTGGCAAAAACAAATAACACACAAGGTGCATGGCAACTACATGTATGTCAAGTAAAACTAACTAATCCCTAATCTCCCTCGTTACCTAACATCCAATGGTTCGGTCTGATGGTCTGCTCCATTTACCTTTCCTCAGCCCTCAGTCAGACGTATTCTAATAGTAGTAGAGATTCGCCACAGAACGTCCGGGTATATGGGGGGGGGGGTGCTCCTGAGGTAGTCCAAAATGAATGAGGCTCTATGGAGCAGAAGCAACAAAATTAAACATTTATGGGGGGGAAAAAATATTTTTCTGTCAACTTTCATCATGTTTTCAATGCAATAGGTTGATACTTTAAAGATAAGTCATAGATGTTTTTTCTTCTACTTCAATTGTTGTGAAATGTCGTTTGTTTAAGTGGTAGCACTGGTAACACTCTGGTAGCATCACAAGCTACTTTACAGCATTAATAGTCGGTGGAATATCTCTGCTACATGAGCCAGATCTACATGAGCCAGATCTACATGAACCAGATCTACATGAACCAGAACTACATGAACCAGATCTACATGAACCAGATCTACATGAGCCAGATCTACATGGACCAGATCTACATGAGCCAGATCTACATGAGCCAGATCTACATGAACCAGATCTACATGAGCCAGATCTACATGAACCAGATCTACATGAACCAGATCTACATGAGCCAGATCTACATGAACCAGATCTACATGAACCAGATCTACATGAGCCAGATCTACATGGACCAGATCTACATGAGCCAGATCTACATGAGCCAGATCTACATGAACCAGATCTACATGAACCAGATCTACATGAGCCAGATCTACATGAACCAGATCTACATGAACCAGATCTACATGAGCCAGATCTACATGAGCCAGATCTACATAAACCAGATCTACATGAACCAGATCTACATGAACCAGATCTACATCAGTCTGTCAGAAACAAAGGTCCTCCTTTAGATACTCATTAGATTTCATTTAAAAATGTCTGTAAACTCTGGGAGACTTGGAGGAAGGATGTCGGGTCGCAGTCAGTCCTAAACCCTTAACTGACCAATCAGCAGTCATTAGCAGAATGCTGGCTGTTTGTGGGCAAAATCAGCTTCCTTGTAAGAAAAACGAAAAAAAACATTAGGATGTTTTTATTTCACTTCTGACACATAATCAATACTATATTTATACAAACTAAATAAAATCTGGCCATTTTTGTCTAGAAGTAGGTGAAAATAATTATTGTAGCCGTTTAGCTCCATTCACTCCCGTTCATTTATTACTCGCTCTAGAGCGTCCTCTGGGTGAACTGCAGCCAATTTCGGTACAACAGAGTTACCTTCACTTTCTGTTGGACCAGGAAGAGACGTCGCACCTATCATTCACAGTAACTCATAGAGGAAGAAAGATAAGATTAATATAACAAATAATTACCCTACAGTGTTAATATGTGTGCACTCTATATATGAACAATGTGAGGTTACTTACATTACTGATTTACACATATATGGACTGTATATTTTCTGACATATCAGTAAATAAAATCATTAAAACCAGATTTACTTCCACATTTACATTAAAATAGATGCAAACAACATTGTTAAATTGCTCTTTTTGAAGTTTAATGATTTATTGACATTAAAGATGCTCAAATCTATCAGGAGGTCATCAGAAAGTTGTCTCAGTCAAACTTCACTTCCAACTCTTATTGGAGCTGCTCAGTGACCCACACTGAAACACTGAAGGGGATGCCAGCAGCGACCAGTAATGAGTGACAGCCGCTGCATGAATGTGAAGCAGTGCTGAAAAATGGGAACACCTCAGCGGCAAAACAAACAAACAAAACAAAACAAAAAAAGGAAACACAAAATAAGAATTTTTGCAAACTTGCACAGGTAAAACAGTTCTATAAAACAATTTCTGAGTGACTCTTCTGTAATGGAGCTTTGTGCTCTGAATTCCAACTCATTCTCCCTCCAGCTGCAGCATGTGTGTGTGTGTGTGTGAGGGTGTGTGTGTGTGTGTGTGAGGGTGTGTGTGTGTGTGTGTGTGAGGGTGTGTGTGTCAGGGTGTGTGTGTGTGTGTGAGGGTGTGTGTGTGTGTGTGTGAGGGTGTGTGTGTGTGTGTGAGGGTGTGTGTGTGTGTGTGTGAGGGTGTGTGTGTCAGGGTGTGTGTGTGTGTGTGAGGGTGTGTGTGTGTGTGTGTGAGGGTGTGTGTGTGTGTGTGTGAGGGTGTGTGTGTGTGTGTGTGAGGGTGTGTGTGTCAGGGTGTGTGTGTGTGTGTGTGAGGGTGTGTGTGTGTGTGTGTGAGGGTGTGTGTGTGTGTGTGAGGCTGTGTGAGGGTGAAAAAAGAAGCAGACCCTCCTTCAAGGTACCTACACTAATTGACTCATTCTTCAGAGGTGAACAGACAGACACACAGACAGACAGACAGACAGACACTTGCACATCGTTAATGGCAGTTCATGTGTAGGCAGTGAGCATGAGAAGCTAAACTGCAGAGGTAGGCAACTCACAGGGGCTTTTTTGAAGAATGCATTTGGCAGTGGAAATGAAATAACCCAGAGATAATCCTTGTAGCATTACCCCAACGGCTGTCATCATTACTTAGACGGGGGAAATAAGAAAGCGCTGACCTGCAGTTTTATCCAGCCATGATTTCCACATTAGAGTGTGTGTGTGCCTGGAAAGACGGGGCTTTTTAGGTGGTGTGTTCACATGTGCTGCCTGGAGGGTCTCACCACGAGCTCAACGACACCTGCGGATGATATCTGCCCTCATTAGGAACGGCTAGCTGCAGAGAACAGCTGAACTGACAAAGTGTGCATGAGCACAGTGTGGGCCTACCTGAGGGATAAAGGCATCTGTTGAATATTTGTATCATTTGAAGGTGGACCTAAAATTGATTTTATTACATTTAAAGGACAAATCCATTTTCTTTATGGTTTCGAAATTTCAACCAATGTCTTTTACACAGAACAAAGACTTATCTGTGTTTTGATATATTATTTAAGGAAATAATAAAGCATGTGTATCTAAGCTTAAATTCACAAATAGTAGCAGGATTTAGCTCAGCTGCACAGAAACCTACTCTAGGCCTCCATTTCTTAATTTGCCATCATTTTATGTATTTTATCATATTTTATGAAGATTTCTCACTTTTTTTCTAATTGTTTCAATTCACTTCCTTCATTTTAGCTGATGTTTCGATTATTTTCAGCACCCTGCACCTTTTAAAGGAACTGTTCACCCATAAATAAAAGTTCAGTCATTATCTACTCACCCCTATACTATACCAATGGACTTTTAGGTTAAGTTTCTTTGGCCACAAACCATTCCTGATGCTTCATATATAGGAAAACAGCTTTGCAGCATTCTGCTAAACAACAGAGGAAGATGGGGACTTATTTCAAACATAATAAGCATAATCCAGTCTCTGGAAGCCTCCCAAATTCCAAACGGATTTAAAATGTATGTTGTATAAACCCTTACTTTCTAACTGAAAACGTCATACTAAATTAAAAGTGAAGAGACTTCAGTTTCCTTGCCTGCTACTTGTAAGTTACTCAGTTGCTGCATGAGGTGTTGAGTTTCATCTTGAGAACAAAACAAAAGAGACTCAGTGCTTTCAGTCCAGCTATTAAATGAGTTTTCATACAAATGTCATCTTTATCAAGTGCACTCACTGTCTGATTTAATCATTTTACACATTTTGTTCGAATTCCAAAGATTCTGGCCGGACTGTTAGCGCTGATAGCATGAGATCTTTGTTTATGCATGCCTCACTGCTGCAGCTGAGGCCTCTTACTGTGAGTGTAACAGCCAGAACCTGACATCACTGCTTTTTTAAGCAATATTTAAAACATGTAAGTCAATTAAAATGGATCCTGTAGTGTATTAATGTGTGTCTGATGCAGCAGTCTGAGAGACTGGACCAATCACTGTTAAATGACAAATTCTGACTCTTTACCTTGTATCATATGTCTGCTTTACCGCTATAACCTGCAGGATACTATATATATATATATATATATATATATACATATATGTATGTATACATATATGTATACATACATATGCATATGTATATATATTATACCTCACTATACTAAATGATCTCCATCAACTTACACACACTGATTTAATGTTCTCATTAATGTGAGACTTAATTTGTGTGTGTGTGTGTGTGTGTGTGAGCGTATGAATGTGTGTGTGTGTGTGTGTGAGCGTATGAATGTGTGTGTGTGAGCGTATGAATGTGTGTGTGTATGTGTGTGTGTGCGAGCGTATGAATGTGTGCTCACGTTTGCTGACGTGTGGGTGGGTGAGTGCGAGGTTATATGTTTTTGAACATCTTGGTTGGTTTGCACGTGCATATCTGCGAGTGTGTTGCTGAGTGTGTGTGTGTGTGTGTGTGTGTCTGTCTCTCTGTTTATGTGTATGTAAGTATTTAGCCCACTCACAGCCTATCTTTATCCATGCTGTAATATCTACAGTCCATTTCTTTCCACAGGGTTTCAGACAGGGCAAGAGAGACGTGACTAAAATGTCTTTTTCAGAGAAGATTTGGTTCTTCATTGACGTCCGTCTCTTATTTCTAACTGTCAATGCTCCCGTCCCGTGTTGTGTTTCAGCACCATGTGCTGTATAGCCTAAGGGAGGGATTGGACATCCTGGTCCTATCACAGCATATCCTCCTTCACATGCTTGTTAGCCGAGCTGCACATTAACTACCTCGAAAAGGCAAGAAGTGCATACAAATCAGTCGGTCACACTCTGCTGCTTTGTTTCTGTCGTTTCTCTCTGGCATATTTTATATGTTCAGCTTGTTACAGCAACCTTTTCCTCAAACCTCAAAAAAGTGTTTTTCAAATTCTCTAAAGATTTGGCAAAACTACAGATATTGTGCGACATTTGTTCTGCAGCATTCAGGATAACATGATTCTCCTCATAGGAACCCATGAAGTAGTTTTCAGTGCCACACTGGGAGAATTCTGGGAAATGTACCTTGCATATTATGATTTGGATATCTTTAAGGGTGTCTGCTTGAGTGGAAATAGAAAATTAATGATTTAGCATAGTGCACATTTAAAATCTTTCATTGCTCCTATAAACAGCACACCCTCTAGTTTAAATGGCCCTAAATTAAACACTTTGACAGCAACATTTAGATGGTGGTGGTCTAAGAAGAAATATGGCAGGCCCTAAAAGGCAAAACTGTAGCTGTGACATTTAGACCGAAGTGGATCCTGTGGGGTTCACCTTTCAGTGTTCTAGATTTGTTTCAGTCACTGCAGTTTACAATAATAATAACTATGAGGGCCCTTTGGTATGAATGCATGTTGGAGGACTTGTGAAGAAGACGCCTGCAGGAGTGACCAGACCCAGTGGAGATGAACTAGTGTCACATTCTGACCATATCTGCCCTTAACAGATGCAAAGTCAAGTTTCTTTATATAATACAGGCATGAACAGAATGTCCCACATCTATTTTTCATCATTCATCACTGAAATTAAGGTTTGAAGAATCTAGAAATGATGACTGAGACGACTGGTCCTCCATTCTTTTATACTGTTGTTGTATTGTTGTTGTGTTCCAGCTGTTCTCCTTAACAGTGTGTGTTTCTACGTGGTTCGAACGTGTGAGTATAATGGTGATCTTATTGAACTGCATTACCCTGGGAATGTACCAGCCCTGTGAGAACATCGACTGCTCCTCAGACCGATGCCAAATACTACAGGTACACACACACACACAAACACACGTACAACTGCACAAAAACACTTTTTTGTGAGTACACAGCAACAACAAAATGTTTCAGACACCAACATCTGTCAACATTTCTGAAAAAAGCATGTGGGACCTCAATTTTTGAATTCACTTTTCCATGATAATTATATTTTAGGGTTTATGCAGTTTTTCACTGACGTTTTTACACAAACTACACATGTTGGTCTCTATGAGTGACTATTACAAAGTAGAGGCTGAATCATGGGGCTTGAAGTCTATTATGACGACCTACAGTACATACTCTAATGGTGATGAATTGACTGAATCATAAAATATAAGGATAGTAGAAAGAGAAAACTAACAATGATCTGATAAAGGCTGTCAGAACCAGTACAAACAGGAAATGGGACCCAAAAGCACCACTTTATTTGAGACTGTTATTTGGGCTGTTTGGCCTACATACAGCTTAAGGCAGAGTCTAGAGACGGCCAAGGTAAAAACCAGGGATAATGTCTATAAAAACACCATGAAGGGGCTGGTATGGATGACACAGAGGAAAGGGAACACAGACTAAATACAATGGGAGGCGGGGATAACGATGCACAGAAGACAATCAGGATGTGGAGACAATCATGGTGGTTCACACACGAGCAGCAGCGAGTCCGAAATGAGATTTATGTCACAAAACAGAGACAGATGAATGGAAAACGGACAAAAATGAAAACATGGTGTTTGTCAATGCAGAAACACATCAATTTGTTTTAAGCTCTAAGATGACAATTGAGGCGTTTTAATAATTTCAAAGAGAGTGTCTTTAGAACGATAGGCTTTCTTTTTCTTTTTCTTTTTAACTGATTTATTTAAAAGTTGTTGATGTCTATGTATGTGAGCGTACATGTGTTGTTGTTGTTGTTGATTCTCATTGGATCATTATGTCATTATGTCATTATGTTCACTCCATAGCGAATGGAAAACTTTTTTCTTCCTTTGAAGATATCATTTAAGTCTTATAACTAGAGGATCCAGACAAATTTTACTTTGAATCATCTGGATTTCATCGACATATATAATAATGAATTTTGTCCTCTTGTGATGCTAATTGTTTTAAACACATACAAATGTATTAGAGTTGACTTATGAACCATTCATTATAATAGGTTCATGAATATTCACTTAACTTACCTTAACACATACAAAGAGTTTAGTCATTTAACATTATGGATGCCCCCATAATTTACTGCAGATGTTGTCTTCAAAATAAAATCCTGTTTAAACAAATGGTGCAAAGTACCGGAGAGGAACATTCACCGAAGCAAAAGACATTATTTATATTCATTTATAGTAAAACCACTCTTTGGTAGGGTATAGTATATACTAGTAAATAATAGTTTATTTACTTCATCACAGCTGCCAGGAATCCAAAGCAAGCTTGGACCTTGACTTTTATTTATCTTGGAGTTTGGACTTCTTTATGAGTATTACAGCTTCACTGAGCCGCCATGCTGGGCTGTGGAGTCTTGTTTTTCTCTTCTCTGAAGCACTTTGTAACTCTTAAATAAAGTTTACACCGGATCATTTATATTTTATCAGGTGCTCCATATACAGTACATTCCAGCTGCACAAAAGCACTTACACCCTCACACACATGCATTAGCAAGTCTGCACATACTGTATGCACACTCATGCTCAGCCACATTTCGTATGTAACCCCTGCAAAAGGTAGACATTCTAAAATCACACAAATACAGCAGTGCATAAATAGCATGTGTCGGAACAGTTGCATCCACATGCAAACGTGTCCTCACATTCCAAGCACAGAGGAAAGAGGGTCCTTCTAGGAAGTGTGCACATGTATCCATTTATTCCAACAATCTCAGGTTTACACACTAATTCACATCCACACACACACCCTCTCTCTCTGTCCCTCACTCGTCTCACTCTCCCCTCACACTCTCCTCCCATGCTGCGGCCTCCAGCTCCTCGCAGTGACTCACTGCTAGCGTGCCATCCTCAACATGCGGTTAGCACGACTTTCTCACATTTGGCACCTCAGCAGCTTTCCCTGTCATCTGGCAAAGGCAGAATTTCTTCTCACTTGTGTCCAAGGTGGCCTGAGTGGGCGTAACATCTGTGAGCAAGCGTGTCCACGTATGTCCTCAGTCCGTTGGTGTGAAGAGCTTGTTGAAGCACCCCGGCGTCCTGTTTTCCACATTCTCACACAAATATACACAAGGCACAGCACTCCTCATATAACAGCCAACAAACACAGAGGATTGATTCGGCTCCAAAGGGGAGATGGGTGGTGAGTTGGACCTAATAGAGTTTCTCCTCCTAGTATCTATAGGTACTGTTCGATATCAGCATGGATTTAGTGGGCTACAGCGCCACAGTCAATAGACTGCTCTCAGAAAATCCGTCGTTCAATACCATGATTTCACTGGTGGCTCACCAGCACAATCTATAAGCTCTAACTAATGTGGACGGAAAGCCCTTTCAAGGCTTAGCAACCTATTTAGTCAGCTAGTATCAGCTGTAGATGGACTGATTAGTGGGTGAAAGAGGACTGGATCATTTTGATGATGACTTATGTCCAGGATTTTGCATCTTAGTTTGTTCTGTTAGAGCCAGAAGCATCGGAAATTGGAAGGTTTTTATTAAATTCTGACACCTTTGTGTGTTGAAACATCTTTCAGACCAAACATATTTCATTTACTGTCTTCTAGCTATCCTATGACCTGGATGACTGTTCATAGACATAAACGTCATCTTACTGAATAGGAACTGTAAAAGAATCAGTGATGAACTGCAGGGCTGACGAACATGTGTCCTAAAGTGTCTTTTATAATAAAGTCACTCTTTGATCTGATAACTTGTTAAAGATACTTTGAAGATGGAAAAGGCTTGGAAGCTTCAGAACGAAGTGATTGTCTTTCTTATGTAATAATATTTTGTTTTTGAGCACATAGATTTATTTATGTAGATTTATTTATTTAACATTGTTGAGTATTGGAACAATGAAACATCAAATGAGTTTCACTTCGCTCTCCTGTCATTCCAAATCCTAGCATAATGTCATAAATAAATACTACTACTAATAATAAATAATAATAATAATAATAATAAATATAAAGAAGTAGTCTCAAAGGTCATGATTCTGTTTAACTGTCCAGTGGGTATAGGAATCATTTTGTTTCTAATATATGAGACAGAGTCATGACATCTTGTTTAAATCATAAGTTAATAAGTAAGTTAATAGGTAAGTTAATTTAAGACAAGATAAGATCATTTTAAGATAAGATATGATAAGATGCATTGATGAGATGAGATGATATGAGAAATGATAAAAAGGTAGGATAACATGATAAGATAATAAGATACAATGATAAGATGATGAGATGAGATGAGAAACGCAAAGATGAGATGAGATGTTTTGACTCACCAGTGTGTGTCTACTGTTCCATCTTTTAAGTTAAGATGTTATTGATATGTACTTGACTTGAACTTGACTTGATTGCCTGAACAATTTACTTTGCCACTTATGGCCTGAAGTATATTGATTAATTGTTGACACTGACTTATCACATATCAATATTCATGTATTGATTGATAAATAATACAAATTGCAGTACAAAGAAGTGTTGAAACAGTGTTACCATTCTATAGTTTGTCCACCATAGACTGCAAAGTGTCTATCTCAGTCTAAAGTCTTTGAAAATCAAATTTAAGGTATGCTGATTATTATTATTATTATTATTATTATTATTATTATTATTATTATTATTATTTTACCAACACTGTAGTTTAAGACCAAATACCATTACAATCAGCACAGCTATACCATGCAGTTTGCGTCAATTAGCAAATCCTACTATGCTAACACAGTAAAATAATCAAATCAAAATGCTAACATGGGTGTAGACGAGCTTGTTTGCTCCTGTAATGTGTTTGTGGAAGATATGAATATCAATATATCGCTCTCAGTATCAGCCTCAAAAATATCCATTGATCGGGACCACAAACAATAAAATACACAACCAGAAAAATGAATAGAGTGACAAGTGATGAACGGTTCAGAATAGAAACAGGTGCGCCAAATGATGGGAAACAACAGATGCACAAAGACTAAGAAGAAGAGACCAGCTGACGCGCAGAGAAACAAAATAGAGTGAGAGTTGTAAGAAGGAGAGCTGTGGAAATGTCAGAGGAAGAATGCTGTTTGACATTTGGTGGAGTATTGCTTTCCCAAGGTTCAGCAAGCTTAACAAAAGATAGCACTTTCTGCATCTTTCTGGTTTTTACAAAGGTAAAGGATGCAAACTTTGGCTGTTCCTCCACTTTAGTAGGCCAGTCCTTTCATCCAGGACTGCTGTGTAGGATAATGACAAGACAAAGACTCACATCAGTGGCTCAGATCATGTTGCCTACAGTTCCTCCCTCTGAATACAGGCAACACTAAGCACGTCACTTGATCTCTAAATCCCTGCATACACAGGAAAGAAAAGCAGCTAATCTAGGCATTTGCTCACAACAGCAATAACAGGAATTAGCGAACTGAGATCTTTGATTTATTTAGATTTTTTTCTCTTTTTTTAATTAGATGCTGATTAAAGCTGTGAGAGAGGAAGGGGGGTGTAGATGTGGGGCTTAGCTCTGATTAGGTGGGGAGGGCGACAGAGGTAAGGAAGGAGGAGGAAAATCGAGGTTTAATGGAGAGGATGTTTAAAAAAACTGTTAGAAAACAGAAATATGTGCACATGTATTCAGATTGCTTGGGCAAAAGAAAAACATAAAACAGTCACATAGACTTTGAAGAGACTTTTAAAAGACTTATACCTACCTTACACTAGAAGACTTTGAACAGAATTTTAAAAGACTTATGCCTACCTTACACTAGAAGACTTTGAACAGACTTTTAAAAGACTTATACCTACCTTACACTAGAAGACTTTGAACAGAATTTTAAAAGACTTATACCTACCTTACACTAGAAGACTTTGAACAGAATTTTAAAAGACTTATGCTTACCTTCCACTAGAAGATTTTGAGGAGACTTTTAAAAGACTTATGCTTACCTTCCACTAGAAGACTTTGAACAGAATTTTAAAAGACTTATGCCTACCTTACACTAGAAGACTTTGAACAGAATTGTAAAAGACTTATGCCTACCTTATACAAGAAGACTTTGAAGAGACTTTTAAAAGACTTATGCCTACCTTCCACTAGAAGACTTTGAAGAGACTTTTAAAAGACTTATGCTTACCTTCCACTAGAAGACTTTGAACAGTATTTTAAAAGACTTATACCTACCTTACACTAGAAGACTTTGAAGAGAATTTTAAAAGACTTATGCCTACCTTATACAAGAAGACTTTGAAGAGACTTTTAAAAGACTTATGCCTACCTTCCACTAGAAGACTTTGAACAGACTTTTAAAAGACTTATGCCTACCTTCCACTAGAAGACTTTGAAGAGACTTTTAAAAGACTTATGCCTACCTTCCACTAGAAGACTTTGAAGAGATTATTAAATAATATATTTGTTAAATTCATTATTCGTTATATTATATTAAACATGTTTGATTTTATCGGAACGTCAAGACAAGAAAAACACCGATTTAAGACAGCACAGACTGAGTTTTATGACCACCTTATACCAACGATCGACTTGATGGAAGCACGCTGCAACTCTGGTAAAACTGGTCAATTTGTCTGCGACAGAGAAATGTCACGAGAATCGTTAGGTGTGAGGTCGGCATTAGGCTTGTTAATGATGATGATACCTTTATTAGTCCCACATGGGGAAATTCTTTCTCTGCATTTGACCCATCCCTGAGGAGCAGTGGGCTGCCACTACACGCGGCGCCTGGGGAGCAAATTGGGGTTCAGTATCTTGCTCAAGGATACTTCAACTTGTGGACTTGCAGGGGCTGAGGATCGAACCACCGACTTTTTGTTCCGTGAACGACCGCTCTAGCCCCTGAGCCACAGCCGCCCCAATTGTAGATTTGGACAGAATCTGTCAATACAGACTACAGAGGTATGAAAGTTAAGTTTGCAAGTATGTAAGTGTGGAAAAGTCCAAATATTTATATTCAGGTTTTGTTGAGAAATACTGAGATGATCTAGACATTGTTCATCTTGTAGGCTTCAAGACAAACTGTGGAACTTATTTGCACATGATCAGAATGGATTTCCATTTCCAGACCTCACCAACCTGTCTGGATGGGTTGCTGTGGTAATGACAAAAGCATATCAGAAACTCTGTATGTTGGTGATGCAGCCTTCCAACACAGGACCATGAGAAATGTAATCCATCATCATGCCAGTCACAGTGAAGGACTCCTCAGGACAAAGTCTGTGACGGAGGAGACGGGTATACACTGTGAAGCTGGGCTCTAATCATCTGCTCCGATGCTCTCCTCTCTCTCTATGTTTGACTGTCACTGTGTGTCATGTTGCAAGTAATACAAAAGATGCTCTGAAAACAGGTTTGAGTGGTCAGAGAAGCTGAACTAGTCTGTGACACATCTGTAGAAATCAGATTGAAATCACATTTTAAACCACCTCTAAATGCAGTTTGGATCTGACTCGCAAACATTACATTTCATTGGTGTTTTGTTGTTCAGACCTTCTAAAATCAATCTGGATTAAAATCTGGATATGCTTAAAATGTGGATTTAGTCTTGCAGTCTGACTAAGGGACCTAGGACACACATCTTCAATTCGGCCTAAATACTCATATGATAAAAATGATGAAAGGAAATATAATCCCCTCAGTCTTACTTTATGTTGTTTAAAACAGGCAAATGGACTCTTGCATTTAAATTCAGTCTTTTATGTGCTGCACTTTTTATTTAAAAGTACAAATAGGGGATAAATCTGTCACTCTGTCCATCTGTTCGTCCGCCGTATAAATATTTTTTTTTGTCTGAGGCTTAACTCAAAAACAAAATCTGTGTATTCTTTCTTTGACAAACTGTAAATGTATACCAGGATTACTGTATATCGTTTTAGTGTTCATTAGATTTTGATATTTATTCCTAACTGACTGCTAAACTGAAAGACCTTGTATTCATGCAATAACACTAGGCCTTGGGGAATAAACCTTCTCCTGATGGCTCTTGTTTAAATGAAGGATCCTGCACCAAAAATCACATAATATATAAGGTCGTAAATCATATTTCAGTGATTCCCAACTGAACTGTTTTTCCTGTGACCACTTGTGTAATACAAAGCAATATCTTCTTGCGCCCTCTTATCACAGGGTACATGTCAGTTATGAGCTGTTCTCTCAACAAATAATTTTACTTTCTCAGACCAAATTACCTCTACAGTCATTTTGCAACACACGAGTAAAGACTAGATAAAAATCTGAAAGATAATAGCAGAGTTTTGGTTTTTTGTGACTTCTTCTTGGCAGGAATGACATCCTCTTCCTCTTTGATTCTTGACATATTGTCTCTTTGTCTCTTTGTGTCTTTTTGTCAGGCTTTTGATGCGTTCATCTACATCTTCTTCGCTCTGGAGATGGTGGTAAAGATGATCGCCCTGGGAATCTTTGGTCGACGCAGTTACCTCGGGGACACGTGGAACCGACTGGATTTCTTTATCGTCATGGCAGGGTGAGGACCTCCTCTTCCCTTTTTCGGCTTTTTTCATTCAAACATCTTGCAAAGCTAAGCGATTTACACAATAATATAAAAAGAATCATTGTAGAAATTAAAGCATAATAGTGCAATCAGAATTATTTTCATGAAAGGACCTTTGCATTGGTATATTGGTGCATAGCAGTAAATAAATGAAAATAGATTGCAAAAATAGAAACAAATGCAAGCACAGCAAGTCAAGAAGAATGAAATCATATATAACCATATAAAAGTAATTTAAAAACGATGTGTATAATCATATTTTAAATCAAAATGTTATACACATTTGTGCAGGAATCTCCAAAAATATTGACCGAAGGAATGTGCAAAAGCTTACAATATTAAGTCTCATGACCCCCAGGGGTCAGGGGATGATTTCCAGAAATCAAATAAAATTCAAAAATGATTAGAATAGTCTGTTTTAGCCATAATTCCTACAAAAGATAAATAGTGGTTAAATTTAAATAAAACCATGCAAATAAAAATATGTGTTGTGTGTTTGGACTTGATATATGTATGCTTATAAGCAGCTGATAAGCTGCATTATGCGTTTATATATTAACAGTGGTGCACAGGTGTGCATGCGTGGTCACAATACTCAATGTGCATCATGTATTACAACAACAAGCACTTTTGCGTACCACCACTGTGTACATTTTGTCTGCGTCTAACAACGGAGGGTTTAGTAAAGAAAGTAAAGAAATAGTAAAGGGGCTTTTGCAACGCTTCCATGTTTAGATCTGCATGGAGGCAAGAGACTGTTGAAAATATGGAGGCTATTACCTGCCATTCATATTCAAGCGGGTACAAGAGTTGACAGAGACCTGCAGTAAATCATGCATCAGCACCTAGCAACATCTCAAGGTGCTGCTTTGAGAAACAGACCAAACATGTTATGTGCAACTCTGCTTATTAAAATGGTGATAGTGACTTTCACCTGCAGGGACATGACTGACCGCAATACAAGGGTAATGTAATTCAGCTAACCACAGCGATGTAATTTAAATTACCCTGTCATAACTTTTAGTCATACTGTCAATAGTGACTTTCTGTCTGTCAACTGCTGGTGGACTATAATCACTTAAACTGACTAATTTGACTCTTTATGAAAGAAAGAGACCAGTAACAAAGTGTGTGTGAGATAAATGACCAGATAAACCCTTAAATGTGCTTGACCCTATAACCTCAAGCCCATCCTGTTCCCACCTGTAGAAAGCAGTGAGATTTCTGCTGTGTGATTTTGTGCATTCATCCATATATATTTTAGCTTCTACATCTTGTTCACCTGTTATGGCCACCTGTTGTATTCTGACACACCAGCCATCAAAAAATGTATATATTGACCAATGCAAATGTACTTCTACTACTACAAATGAGATTGTCTTGCTAAAAGAAAGACATTTCAGACAATAATGAAAATATAAGATTTATGGTAAGATGAGAAATGTAACAGTACTTTAAAATGTCTTATGATAAAGAACAAATATTCTTCAAACTCTGGCTTTGACATTGTAGTTTTGTTCTTGTCAGTGTTGATCATTATTGAGGTTATTAAGGACAAAATAGCTTCTAAGAAGAAATATCTTGTCAGAAAAAAACAAATATTCCTTTGACTACCATCTGACTTCGAATGTCAGTTTTTGCAGCATGATTATTCAGTTTCTTTTCCACATGAGACATGACTAACAAGTTCTTAAGTCTGCATCACTCACATTGGTTTTATGAATTAACACAAGACCTCTGCATTCTCACAATCACCAAGCATTTAGTCTAGCTAATAATTTCACTAAATGATAAAAGACAGAAAAAGAATTGTTGCCAGAATAAGGGGCAGAACAAAAAAAGAGTCAGATAATTCCAAAGCTGGGGTACCACATTATCTCTTGGCACAAAAGAAGTAATTAAAATGGTCTGATGAGTCAAAACAATCAAGTTGTAGCATGTCATTTTCATATTGTGGAGATAATTAGCATACAGACTGATGCCCCTGAAGATCAGACAACAGAGCCCTTTCAAAGGAAACAACACCGCCGTGTTGTCTGGGGATGCTGAGAAAATGTTCACATCCGTCTCTCCTGTTGGCTGGAGGTTTTTTAGCGAGACATTCTCCATCGTGTTGGAGGCTTTACAAAACCACTCAATTGATTTTGACAAGAACAATTAATAATAATAGTCACATTTACACCAGTGTCTGTGTAAAGATTCAAGGGATTGTGTTCATCATGTAGAGACTCCGAATACAAGAAAGCTTTGTGTATTGTGAAAGAATTGTGCAGACACACACACAATGGTTCTAAACGTCATCACTATTGTATCTTAAGCCATTAAACACAGGTAATGGTAAATGGACTGTACTTAAATAGAACATTTCTAGTCTGACTGACCACTTGAAGTGCTTTACAACACAAGCCAGCATTCACCCATTCACACCAACATTCACACACACACACACAGTGGAGGCATTCGTACCATACAAGGCGCCACCTGCTCATTAGGAGCAGTAACCATTAACACAATAACTCACACAGCAATGGAACAGATACTGTAAGTAATTTGGGGTTCAGTATCTTGCCTGAGGACTCTTTGACATATAGACTGCAGGGGGCAGATAAAGGAGAACCATCCATTCTGATATTAGTTGACGTAAGCGCCTCCTTTAAGACAGATTACATAGATATGTCGGTGTTTCAGATAAGGCCCTCCAGTGGTTCACATCCTATTTATCAGACAGACATTTCTTTGTGTCCATTGGAAACCATTCATCATCCCCTGCCCCTCTGTTATACGGAGCGCCTCAAGGCTCAGTTCTTGGCCCCATCCTATTTTCCATCTACATGCTTCCCCTTGGCCAGATAATAAATCGCTTCGCTTGTATATCCTATCACTGTTACGCCGATGATACTCCGCTGTACACTACCAGTCAAAAATTTGGACACAGTTTCCCATTCAAGTGGATGAGTAACTGTGTCCAAACTATTGACTGGTACTGTATATGTTCATAAAAATGAATGATTGCTCTAACATAAACACTCTCCATGAATGTTTAGCCACCATAAAGGACTGGATGTCACAGAATTACCTACAACTTAATTCTGACAAAACAGAGCTCCTCATCATCGGCCCAGACAATACAACCAAAGACATTCTCAAAGACATCGGTCCAATTGCTCCCCTGGCAAAAACCTTATGCTAAAAACCTCTGTATCACATTTGACCCTCCTCTAAATTTCGATCACCATGTTAATAAACTGGTTCAATCCTGCTACTTTCAGCTAAGAAAATTGCCAAAATAAAACCTGACCTTGAACGCATCATTCAAACCTTCATTTTTTCAAATCTCGATTTCTGCATTTCACTTTTTACCTGCCTGAGAAAAACTGCTCTGGCACGACTACAGCTGGTCCAGAATGCAGCCGCAAGACTTTTTACTGGTACTAATCGTCAATCGCACATCACACCAGTTTTAGCCTCACTGCACTGGCTGCCTGTCAAGTGTAGAATAGATTTTAAGATGCTCCTAATCACCTACAAGGCTCTCCATGGCCTTTTTGTGTGTACATCTCTACACTACCAACAGGCCCCTCAGGTCTTCCAATCAGTTCTTGCTCACTGTACCATTAACCGATCTCAAAACTAAAGGCGACCGTTCATTTACTGCCCTAGCTCCTAAATTATGGAACAACCTCCCTGCCCCACTCTGATCAGCTGAGTCTGTGGACTCTTTTAAAAAACTGATGAAAACCTATTTTTATCAACTGGCTTATTCATGATTGTGTCTTCCCCATGGAATGTGTGACTTTTTATTTTGTGTGTGTTTTTATGTGTTACAATGTGTTGTGACACCATGCGGTTGGTGTGCTTCTTCTTCTTCTTCTTCTTCTTCTTCTTCTTCTTCTTCTTCTTCTTCTTCTCTCCATGTCTACCTATTAACTAAGCTCTTTTTGTACAGCACTTCGTAACCTCGGTTTTGGAGGGTGCTATAGAAATAAAGTTTTACTTATTTACTTACTTACTTCTGATAAGTGGACGGCTGCTCTACCACTGAGCCACAGCCGCCCCACAGTGGAATAAAATACCCTGTATTTTTAGTTTTAATTAATATTTAAGGGTTTCATGAAAAACCAGACTGTCTCTGAAACTACCAAAGAACAAACATGAACTCACCCAGGGTTTAGTTTAATATGTTATTCCCTGTGTGTGGTTTCTAGTTACCACTACCATTAGGCTCTCATGCCAAAACATTGTGAGAGGGCTAAAACTCTAATAGCATCATTATTCTGTAGCTGTTACATTGTGCAATAAACATGTACTTTATAATGATACTTTAAAGAAACAAAGGTGTCCTAGTTTAACATTTACACAATATTAGACTACTAGAAAACAGATCTGCTTGGAAATAGTCCACACCACAAACCACACTGCATCACATAAGCCCACCATGCCCACTGCAACACTTCAGGAAGTCCTGATAAGAGCATGAAAGTAGTATATTTTTTTTTTGATTAATACTCAAATAATTATTCTAAATATTGAAAATGTTTGTTTATGTCTTTGTAACATCTTTCATATATGAATTATTAAGTTTTTTACCTTCTATTCCCTCCTATACCTTTTCACTATTTTTAACTTCACATGCATTTTTCTGTCACACATGTTTTCCCTTCATCTGCCTTTCCATTTCCATTTTCTTCATCCTTCTCCTCTTGTTTTTCCCTCAAGGGAAGGTGAGCATTTTTACTCTCTTTCACTGCCCTTGCTACTCTACATTTTCCATATATTCCACCAGTCACCAGCGGAATCTTCCAGCCCTCAGGCCGGAGAAACCACCGCTGCCACCATCTCTCTTCACCACAGTGTTTAATCTCCTTCTTATCTTCCTCGACACCGATCACACAGTTTCAGCCTATATGCCTTTCCTCGACCTTTTTCTCCTTACATTTCCCTCCGCCGCCTTCCTCAAGCGGCAGCCTCAAAGATCTGTGCGCCAAACCTGGATGTTCACTGTGCACGTTCCAGAGAGATAGCACCGCTGCCACCAATTATTCCCCAGTCCTACATCCACCACATGCAGCGCGAGTAGCAGAAGGAGGGGGGTGTGATAAAACGTTGCACCCCTGGGAAATTGTGTGCTGCAAACACAAACTGTGGGCAAGCTGCGGGGAGAGGATTAGGAGCAGCATGAGCTCCACACCAGGCTGTGCTGAGCTCGCCTGTTCAGCTGAACCAGAGCCCTCCACACAGCCCCATTGTGTGGAGCAATGTGTGAGCGTGATGCTGGTGTTCGTGGCCTGCTGCTGGGAGTCTGTTAGTTTGGCATTTTTAATTTTGACAAACAAAGCTCCGACTGAAAGCCTCACATATTGTTGTGCATTATGACACAAATGAACGTTGGTATTTCAGTAGTTTAGACGTTGTTGAATGTGTCTGATCGTTTCTTAGCCTCCTAATAAGCTACATCATGCTTTTTTATTTAGACATTTGAGACGTTTGTGTTTTCAGAAACAAGGTTACAGCAATACTTCACATTCATCCCTTATTGTATCAAACTTTATTGATGGAACTGATACTAATTTAAGGGACCAGTCATTTTATAATAGTATTTTAGGCTCATTGTTTGTACAGCAGCTAATATGAGTTTTCAGCTTATATACTGTATATACAATAGTCCAGAAAAAAGTTTGCACTCTGACATGAAACCATTTAAAAGCTTCTTCAGATCATGCAAACAGCGATCCATGCCTCGCAGAGCTGGTGTCCAGTCATCTCCACATTATTACAGAAACATGTTTACGCCCCTCAGGGAGTCCTTGAAGGACAAGATGCGTGTTCTGCAAGTTGATAACGCTGTGGACAAAAGCAGTGGTGCTTCCTGGAGTAAAGCACAAGAGTAATCAGAGTAATCAGGAAAATTACTTCCCGACTGTAAAATGCATGTCAACGCTGCCTCACACAGAAACATTTCTGGTGAAAGTAAATGTTTGGTTGATGGTTAGAAACTTTTCACATATTCAACATGTATTATTCTTTTGCAGAATAGATTCTATAAATGAAATAGACGTATTACAGACCTGTCTTGGAGGAGTGGGGCTATCTCAGGGTCTGTTTTGAATTCTCTCAAATCCTGCACTTCTTTCCTTTTGTTAAATGACCAGCAAAGATTCTGTGCTCCACCACCGTTGTTTGCGTAATTTTTTTTTTGTTCTCCATTTTCCTTTTTGCTGATCTTGCCCCAAATCCAGCCATACCCACAAAACATAACATCAAAAATAAAATTGTAAAGATAAAATCTCCTCCTGTTACCTTTTACCTGGCAGATGTACCGCTTATTGTGCAGCTTTGTCTGGTCTGGGTCAGCGTGCCATAAATCCCATTGACTGACTTTGCAGGGAATTCGACACTGAGAATATTGAAATAGACGATATTCTAAAGTTCTTGCTGATGGTTTTATTTGCTTGTGAAACCCAGACCAATGTTTGTCTTTTTCTTATGAACAACTCACCACAGAGAATATGTTTTCCTTCTTTATCCTCAGTGTTTTTCTCTCAGGTCTCTTCCAGCTGAGATAATGATGGCAGTTTTGTTACATGCAACAAAATTGGCACCATAGGATATATGTCGCCCTGTGTTCAGATCTTCTGTCGGTGATTATATGTACAGCTGCACTTGGTCATAGTAATATTATTACATCTAATGAGTGACACTAATTCTAATTCCCTGGAGCGCAGCGCCACTGTGTTTGCCCTCTGCGGAGTGGAAAATGAAGCAAAAAGAAGTGAAGCAAAAGAAGTGAATAAGAGTGATGGGAGTTTCACTGCTGGCACCTGCCATTGCTCAGCACTGGGACTGATGCGTTTGCCTGCACGAGGAGATTGGAGGGTTAGTTGTAGGCACATTTTTGTGACGTGAAACCTCACTGGAGGCAAAGAGAGTGTTGTTAACTAAAAGTTAACTGGCATTCATGAATGAACAGATTCTCCTTAAAACATACAGAATACTAAATGGCCTGAATGACAATTATTCATAAATTATCATTATAAAAAAGGTTGCAGGTTATGTGTTAAATCAATGGAAATGGGGCTTTAGTTTTTGTGCCTAAACTTAGTGAAAGTATCATTTCCTTTTAAGCACATGTATTTGAAAGGTCTGGATGTCTGGATGAGACCCAGAGGGGACGACGAGGCATCAGTATGACGAGCTGGAATGAGAGCTCATGTTGTTTATACATGTTTGTTCTCCCTCACAGCGATTCTGCCTGAAGTATATAAACTGAAACCGGAGTCTGCTCCCAAGAGATCTTTAAGTTGCATGCTTGTATTTGTTGTTGTATGTGTGCCTGCTGCATGTGGACGTGTCCCTTTGTGATTTTCTGTCAGCTGGGGTAGTGTCAGACAGACTATCTGCGAGCGCAGGCCCTGCTTTACACCTCCTCTCCCAGGATCCATTCATTCTGTCAGTTCCTCCTCTCTCCCTGTACGCCTTCTATCTGTCTCCGCCACTCAGCAGAGGAGGAGGTGCTGTAAGGACGTGCTGATGTGTTGAGAGAGCATGGAGGAAAAATACCTGCAATATAATGGAGAAAGGAAGGGACATCAAAGTGTATGAATGGACAAATGTCAGGGCTCTTGGATTTACATTTTCTGCGCTCTAAATGCATTTTTATCAGCCCTATTGTGAGAGTGACAAGTGGGACTCTGTCTCCTTTTGCTCAGACTGTTGCTCACTTACTCAACTGTTGCTCAGAGCATCCGCAGAACAACCGCTGTTCAATTGGCAATCTGACCCAGACAATTCCTTGCTGTAGTGCCACCATTGTTGTCGATGCTGGTTGTGTGATTGGCTCCTGATGAGCAATGCTGCACAGAAGTTAAGCTGCTCAGAGAGTCGTCACAGTGGCAAATTGGCAAATGTGGCAAATGATTCTGTGTTTTTTTGCCCATAGGGGAGTTTCTGTAATCGATTTTTTTCAAGTGACTTTTTTTTTTTTTTTTACGGCAGGAAGGATTTATCACCTTAAATCTGAATACAAACTTTTGAATAATAAAACCATATTTATTGTTGCTGCAGATTAGAGACAATCTTTTATGTTTTCTGCTGCAGGAGGACAGAGTCGCAGTTTTTACACAAACCCTTTGTTTCAGTACAACCGTTGTGATTTACATATCATGCTGCAAACTCTCTGCATTTTAGTACACCTACAATCCTGTCAGCTCTTAAAGAACTGGAGCTGCTGATGTGCTGAGTCAGCAACTCTGTCATGTAGTCACTATTAAGTAAAACGGCACAGTCTGCAGCCCCATTGAGGAGCAGAAGGGATGCCAGCAGATCCTTCCAATGGATCGTGTAATGCTCAGCGGAGCTTTTGAGTATTCTGTCAATGTCACATCAAATCTCTAATCTGCTTTGGCTGTTAACGGATACATGAGTGAGTTGTTTTAATGCAGGTGGCTTCATCCACAGAGATCTGGTCAAACCGGGCAATTAAATTCTTGTGATGACATTAATGCAAAAAAAGCAAAAAAAAACTATGTAATAATGGAAAATAATGGAAAATAGCTACATAATTTAAAGTGTAAAAAGATTAAAAGAGCACTATGTATAATGTATGGACACCAAATGTATATATGAGTACCAATAATCCAAAAGCTTATCAGTAATATTGCACAGATCAATATCTGTATCCCATTTTAATAGTAAAATTAATTAATTTTTATTCATGGTATGTTGTAGCCTAAATACAAAGAATAGATATATGCATTATACATAATAGAACAAGATGAATGAGCAGCACTAAAGTACTACTCAGTAGTTTAAAGTAGTTTGTGTTACAGACATCAGATTTCATCCACTAACAACACAAAACAACAAGCAGAGCGCAGCCAAAGGATGACGCCATGTTGGATCAACATGTTCTTACAGCGTGCTGCAGCAAAATGACTTGTGCTTGTGTTGTCATTGATGCAAGGCTAATGTTAGCATTCTCCTTCTTTTTGAATGTTTGCTAATGACTATGGCTGCAGATAATAATGAAGAAATCCAATATTCTTCAGATTATTTCACAATTAATCAATGAATCGGATAAAAGAGTTTGTTTTAATTAAGAGTAAAAGTAAAT
This sequence comes from Chaunax sp. Z400, assembly GCA_037577475.1. Classification (NCBI taxonomy): domain Eukaryota; kingdom Metazoa; phylum Chordata; class Actinopteri; order Lophiiformes; family Chaunacidae; genus Chaunax; species Chaunax sp. Z400. The sequence continues at coordinate 4,405,148 of CM075191.1, read as the reverse complement.
TTACACAAGAGTAAAGAAGACGGGTCTCATAATTATAATTATTATTATTTAAATTAATAATTAAAATATAACCGTTGCTCGGGGTCAGCAGTTGTAGTGCAGCTCTTCTATTTACCGTAGTAGATAAATGTACATTTGCCAGTTTTATGAATGAACACAAACTGTAGTTAATGTACATTTTGTTGAAGGCTTGCCCGACCCTTGCTAACCCTGCTACTAGTATCAAACTAAACTGAATGCACCTGCTGTATTGCAGTGGCACATTTTGCTTCCTGGCAGATTTTGTGCATCACTGTGAGAGAAGAAGGAGAAGGAATCTTATAGGAATCATTTCAGCCCTAATCTCTACACCAGCAGTATAACATGTTATTGGTTGGTGTGTGCATGTGTGTGTGTGTGTTTTTATGATGTTTCCCTATAAAGGCAAAAACTCATTTGCAGTGCATTTTTAATGCAAAGAGTGACAGACTGCTTATGAAATGTTTCACTTATTAAAGCTTAGTCTTTTGCATTGGTGTGTTTGCTCAGTGTGTGCTGTGTTCCCATATGAAACCAGTGCGCTAACTTTAATTGGAGGATGAGGCAGGAGGTTATTGAGTTAATGATCCTGAATAGTTTATGATACTTATGATACTTGAGTATAGTAGATGCATGAATCAGTCTGGTATCATACAGCACCAACTGTCTGAACAGATGTGTGTGCATTGATGGCTTATTATTCTCTGACAGAGTGTCCTGTAACTAATATTTAATACAGATCTGTGTTATATATAGACAATAAAACATGTAGTCTTAATGACATCACTCACAGGCTTTTGACTTTTGCAGGGCCTAACTGTGCCTATAAGCACAGACTTGTTGGATGGTCCTTTAGTGTAAGTGACTGTGCAACAAGCCATATGATTGGTCTGATTGCTTTAAACGTTCTCTAACAGGCACCGTGACCTTATCTCAATCAATCTCAGTCTAGCTGCAGTTTTATGGCACTTTTGTGTTGCTTTGCGTTTCAGCCCTTGAGTTTGTCGCTTGGTGTGAATTCATGGCTGATTTTTTCCCCTCCTCAGTCAGACCTTTAGGTCAGTTACTGTGACTCTTGTCATCTGTCCTAAATCACCGGGAGTGAGAAGTCAAATGTATCTGTATAAAAATAATGTTGATTACTCTACTTGCAGACTGTCTCTTTAAGAACTGAATATTCCCCTCATATCGATTCAAATTTCCCCACAGGTTTCTACTTAAACTTTTATGATGGATGCACAGACAGGGTCGGATTTCAATTAAGACTTTCAGCAACTCACTCTTTAAATTTATAAAAATGTGCTTCAATAAAATAGCCTGCTAAAACAGAAATGCACATTAATCCTATGAGGTTTTTCTCTCTGGTAATGAACTCAAAGACTGCTCATTGATTTTGGGAAAACATGATCATTTATGCTATGAAAATGCTAAAGAGTTAAAGGTTGATGATTTTAATCTGCTTGAGGCGACTGGGTTTAGATCTAGTCTTTAATAACTGAGCTAACGTCTTGGTATAATCAAGAGTACACACTGGTCCCACCTGGCTGCGGCTGCAGTTTTCTGGACTGCATTCAGTGAGTGGACAGAGCAGCAACACGTTCAGTCAACCTCACAGCAGCCAGCAGCTGTGAATAAATGTTGACATGTCAGCAACAATCCAAATTATTATTTACATGGGAAACTCCTTTTTCTCGGTCATAGTTCTAAATAACTTCCCAGTTCAAAAGACAACAATCAGTCCAATCACAGCTGATGATAAAACTAGTTGGAGTTAGTTAACTTTGACTTAATTTTGTTAAGTTAACTCAACAGCTTGTTGTTTGCTTAATGTTTTGATTCTTTTAATATGTTACACTGAAAAAAAAGAAGAAGATTCTGACCCTTTGTAAATGTCACATGTTTCAATCTGGTTTATTTTATTATATTTTAACGTATTTATTTTAATCCTAGTAATCTTTTTAAATTGATTTTAAAATGTTTAAAAAGTCATCTATTATTCTGATACCTTTTCTTAACCACTGTGACTGTTTACCTGTTTTTATTTTAGAGTTGTACCAGATGGATGCAAGTCTTTGATCATTATGTGAAAGTCTTTGAATGTACTGGAATGGGATTCATCATAATACTTGTCTCCTTTTTTTTAATATTTGTGCTAGAACTTCTTGGTTTTGAAGGAGCAGTAAGTTCCTGCTCAGTCGAGATCCAGTCTACTTCACCATTTGTTCCATCCCAGTGTCAAAAGACATACTGTAGTATTTTATGTTTGGTAATGACAGGCCTGCTCCCTTTTTTTGGCTGACAGAGCTTGTCAATATGCATTCGAGGCTTTCTTCCATCCCAAAGAAAATATTTTCTCGTATTATTATACCTTAGCAGTAATTGTTGTGGAATACACATTGGTATCATTCCAGTGAGATCATTTATCTGTGTGGTTATGACCATCTTAATTGTGTTCACTTTCCCCCATAAAGACAAACACAACTTTCTCCAATTATCCAGATTAGTCTTAATCTTGTTTAATAGTGTCTCCATTTTGTGTTAATAATTTCTCCAATATCTGGGCTCAAAAATACTTCTTACCTTTTGGGAACCATTTAAAACTGAAAGTAGATGATAGGTTAGGAGAACAGGATTGAAACACTGGCATTGCTTCTGATTTGTTCCAGTTAGTTTTATAACCGGATACTTTGGAATAAGCATCAATAACGTCTAGCAGCACTGATATAGAGTCAGCAGGGTCCTGACTTAAAACCAAAATGTCGTCTGCATAAAGAAATCATTTGTGTTCCCTATACCCCCTTCGGTAACTCCTTTGATTCTCGGCTCCTCTCTGATAAGTGCTGCTTGGTTTGAGGAAGATTGTGAACAGAAGTGGATTGAGACTGCATCCCTGGTGAGTTGATTTATTTAAAAAGGGAGATACTGTCCTATCATGAAAACTGCAGCCCTGGGGGATGAGTATAAGACTTTTATCTACACAAAAAACATTACCGAATCCAATCCCACTCTACCCTGTCAAACGCTTTTTGGGCATCAAGTGAAATGGCTGTTGGTTCTATTTATCCATATTAGCTGTAGCAGTCTCCTCATGTTGTCAGTTGATGACATATTGTTTTATAAACCCGACCTGATCTTTAAGGATGATTTGTGGTAAAACCTTGTCTCGCCTCATTGCCAGTATCTTGGACAATATTTTACATTCATGATGTATCAAACTTCCAGGTCTATAATTAGCTGGGTCTGTTAAATCTTTGCCTTTTTTTTGGAATGAGTTGATATTATAGCTTCATTAAAACTTTCCCATATTGCAATGCGTCTTGGAAGACTTTTGTGAGTATTGGACAGAACAGGTCTACATAATTCTGATATTCTGCTGGGAAGAAAAACAAAAAGAACAAAAACAAAACAAAAAGCCATCTACACCAGGTGACCTTCCTGTTTTCATGCACCTAATAGCAGATGTTACCTCATCTTCTGTTATAGAGGCATCCAGGCCATCTCTTTCCTCTTGAGAGAGTCTTGGTAATTTCACTTCCTGAAAAAAAGGTGTTTAAATCTTCAGGGCTAGTTGTGCATGCAGATGTATACAAATCTTGATAGCGATTTTTGAAAACTGTGTTAATATTTTTAGATGATGTAATTAGTTTATTATCTTTTCTAATTGCTGTGATAACATTATTTGCATCCTGATATTTGAGTTGACTTGCTAATAATCTTCCAGTCTTTTTACTACTTTCATAGAAACTAGTTTTGAGTCCATGTAATGCCTAGTCTGCCTTTTTATTGTACCTTTCATACAATTCAGAATTTAAATGAAATAATCCTCCTTTTATTATTTTGCCTATTGTTTCTCCATCTTAGCAACTTCTGTTTCCAATAGATGTATTTTCTCTCTGCATTTGTTTTATCTATCTATCTATCTAGCTTTATTTATCTATAAGCTATCCATTTTCCCCTAACAAACTTAAAGTGCATCCAAACAGTAGCTAGCCTTTCTGTTGTCCCAATATTTAGGTCTAAAAATACCTGCATGTCCTCCTTTAATCTTGTATCAAATTGTTTATCTTATAAGATACCTGTATTTAATCTCCATCTTCCCTTATTTCATGTTTCAGCATGTAAATCTATATGTAATTCCACCAAAGCGTTGTCTGTTATTGCTATTACTCCTATATTACAATTAGTGACTGAATTCAACTCAGAAAATGTTTCTCAGTCAGTGTCGTGCAAAATAAGATCCTCATAATGGTTGTAGCCTCTTCAGTCTTTCTCAATCATATATTTTATTTGGACTTTGCATGTGCAAATTGAAATGTTTGAAAGCTAAACAAGTACTTTTCTGGTATTTATTTGATTGATGAACTGCTTACTGGGCCGGCGTGGCTGCTGATGATCTCTGTCCAGATAAAAGAGTTTGCATCTGATTGGATATGAGGCTCTTGCATTGGCATTACAATTAGTGACTGAGTTAACAATGGAACCAGGAATCAGAAAGTAATCTATTCTGTGGGGATGGGAGTAGAACATGTTCTCTCTCTCCTTGGGGTTTATCAGTCTCCAAATACCAATTAACCCGATTTCCTCTTTGAGAGTATTTATTGCTGTTCTGTCTTTAGAAACTGAACCTGCTTTAGTATTGCTCCTGTCTAGATGATCATCCAGTGTCTGATTGAGTTTCTTGTTAACAAGAATGACCACTCCGCAGCTCTTACTAGACATTAAATTATGGAATACATTTCCAGCCCAGTCACGTTTCAATGTGAGAGCTTCCTCTTCACTTCTGAAATGTGTTTCTTGTATAAGTGCTACATCTGGGTTTTTAGAGTTAAGATAACGGAGGATTTTTTTCCGCTTGACTGGTGTGCTACAGCCATTTATGTTCATGACACTATGTTGACATAACAATAACCCATTATTATCGAATGTATACTTGCACTATACTTGCAGGGGAGCTCTTTAGAGCTCTGACACTAGACAACAAACTGCAGGAATGGTAGGGTAGGAAATAATAAAGGAGAGAAAACACAAGAGAGAAGATGGGAAAAGCAGAGAGATCGAATTCAAGCAATAAAGGAGGAGTTTGTGAGCTGGAAAAGTTGGTGAAAAGAATGGAAGAGGAGGATGAAGTAAAGAGGAAGACGAGTTCTTTAGAGCTGCTGTAAATGAGTGTGCGTCACACACATGTATGTGTGTGTGTGTGTGTGTGTGTGTGTGTGTGTGTGTGTGTGTGTGTGTGTGTGTGTGTGTGTGTGTGTGTGTGTGTGTGTGTGTGCGTGTGTGTGTGTGTGTGCGTGTGTGTGTGTGTGGCCCTCTATCTTCTCTGACTTGCAAACCTCTTCTGGGACAGAAAATCTACTGCAGCCATTAATCTAATTTTAATAATTGATGCCATCTTCTCCAGAGGCAGCTCAGCCTGGACTCTTTGCATGAAATGAGACATTTAGTGCTCTCTGGTAATTGCCATATTAGTTTATTCTCGCCGGTTAGGCCAGTTTACAGCCAGCCAAATGGCCTAAATGCACAAAATCTGTTCAGATGCATTATTTTGCTTTCCAAGGCCATCAATGGCCATATAGTCAACAATTAGATGACTTTTACAAATGTATGTCACACCTAATGTGACTAAAAACAGATGCACTTATGCTGTCATGGCTGCTGAAGTGTAATGTGTGTGTGGAAGTGTTGAACATTTGTGCATGTCTCATGCTTGACAGCTTTTTGGTATTTTTTTTAAGGATTTATCAACATCAATCACTTTTTTCTGCAGATAATTATAAGTTAGTTTCCTTCTCTTGTTAACTTCAGGTAAAATTGAATAATTACCAACTGTACTGCAATGCATCAGTGTGTTTGCTCATTTTTAGCCAAGATAGCATCGTAACTTTGATGGTAATGTCAATCTGTTTGTCTATCTACCAGTTTTGGTCCATACTGAAATGTCTCAATATCTCTATTAATGGAACTATTGCATGGATTACCATTAGATTTATGAATTATAAAAATCTAGAGCATGCTAAAGTTACTGTTCATCTCTGTGCCAACCCTGTCCCCTAGAAATTACATTTATATATGACTAATCTAATTATTGTTTTTTTTAAGTTAAAAGTTCTGGGAAACTTTTAAAAATAATATTTCATTGATATATTCTGAATCAATATTTTTGTGGCTTGCCATATACGTTAATTAATAATATGTCCTCATTCTGTTAATAGAAAATGGAATTGTTCAGGATTACATTTCGCTTTCAATTGTATTTGCTGTTTTAAATTAGTTGAATGTAAACAGGAGACAGGGCTGATGTACATGCACTGCTCTATGTGCAAACATGTGGCATGAACCTTATAAATTATGGGTTGAGGTCAGTGAAATTAAATTCATTTTGTGAAAATTGTTGTTTTGAGATGTTTCATATTTTCCTGCTGGACTGTAACTTTACTAGTTGACCACAGTCAGTGGAGTGTCATCTGCAAAAAATGTTTTCTGTTGCCAGTGTAAGCAAAATATATACAGCAAACTTTACTATAGCCATGATTTTAATTATGGGCCAGCAGCTCTTTTAACTGACCTTTTGTGCCTTTGAACCATTACAATCCTTTCCTTAAAAAGAAAACAAAGAGCAAATTACAGACACAGATTTTTCACTCATACTGTTTTTACACATATGAACACATGAATCCTGTGCAGTGTTTCAAAGGGTACCACCACATTATCTCAACATCTAAAGCCACGCCCTCCAACCATTCAAGTATCTCTTGAGAAAAGCTCTGCCACTGATCCTCTCAGTTCGCTCCTGGGAGAATATTTCATAAAACCAACTTGTGGCAGCACTTTTTGGATGTAAACTGCAGCGATAAAGGAGCTCCCTCAAGAGAAGTTACACCAGAGAGAGAAAAAACCCAAAAGAGTCTCACTGGTTAGAAATCCACATCCTCCAATGCTGCTTCTGATCAAAATTAATCAAGTTCCTCCTTTCAAATATTCATGAAGCTGTTTGGTTGGAGACCAGCCTAAACTCAAACACAGACAGACGCTAAATCTAGTTTTACCTGTGTGTGTTTGTGTGAACTGTAAATGTGTGTTGGTTCACAGCTTACAGAACTTCAGGAGAATGTATGTGAGTTAGGTTGTGAGTGTGTATTAGTGTGACACAAAGTCAGCTTGAAGAAGACAGAAGTCCTACATCAGCCCTCACTTCAGGAAGTGTACCACTCCCCCCACATTAACGTTGGCCAAAAAACAGTTTAGGTAAAGAGGGTACCATCACATCCGATGTCAACCTCAAAAAGGGAATTGACAGAAGACTGACAAAAGCAAACATTGCCTTTTGGAGACGGTGGAACAACAGGCATCTGAAGAAGGACGCCAGGATCGGCATGTACCAAGCAGTTCTACCGGTCACGCTCCCATTTGTCACTGAGGATTGGGTAACCTATCTTTGCTACTTAAGACTTCTCAAATAATTCCACCAGTGCTGGCTCCGCTCCACCCAGAACATCCACTTGAATGACTTTCACACCAACAACGAAGTCGTCAAACAGGTGGAGGTATACGGCATTAGTGCCATGCTGTTGAAAACAGCTACGCTGGGCAGGATACGTCTCCAGGATTGAAGATCATCGTCTACCCAAGATTGTGCTTTACGGAGAGCTGCCCTCAGTCTAAAGCGGCGTAGGTTCATAAGTTTATAGGTTCATAAGTTCATAGGTTCATAGGTTCTACTCTTGTTACTGATCGTTAGGCCTGAAGATGAACCATCCACCAGGCTGTCTCCTCCTCTGAGGATGACCCCAGAGCTGACCTTGAAGACAAAAGGAGAAGGAGGAAGTACCGTGAAGCCTCAGCATCTCGCCAAGACCTTCACCTGCAGCCTCTGTGGTCAGATCTGGATGTCCCATATTGGCCTGGTCAGTTACCAACGAGCCATTGACTGTTGTAGACCACACACTAAATCTGTGTTCTCAAAGTCATGATGATGAGGAGTATCAGTGTGACAGAGTGTGTTTGTTTGTGTGGCATGTCTAGTTACTTATTTCACAGCTTTGTGATTAGTCTACTCCAAGGACTACTTCCTCCGCTTAGTGTTGTGTATTTGTGTGTGTGTGTGTGTGTGTGTTATGGTGTGATACTGAGATTATCTGCTCAGATTATCTGGGGGTAGCCATGTGGTAAAGGGCTATGGGCGGAGTGAAATCCGCACCGGCCGCTAAAGGACTGCAGTCTTGATATATGGGGAACACGCTCTACTTAGAAAAAACTCTAATTTTTTTTCATAACATGTCTGGCAAACTATGAATACTAGTAATAATACTGCCATAATAAGTAGTTTGTGCCTTTTGATATTTCGATTTTCATGCAAAACCTAATTTTTGAGTTTTCCATGAAAAGATGACTTTAACTTGACTGTGTTGGGGGGGGGTATGTCATCTTCAGATGACTCTTGATTAAAAAATATACAGTAACATTTTAATGTTTTCAGTTTTCAAACATTAATTGCACTCTTAATTTTTCATAAAGGGTATTCCTATTTGGCTTTGTTATTGTACCACTTCCTTTCCAACTAGTGCTCTGGCTTAAACTCCCAAATGCAACAAACTTTTCTTTTCCTCCTCCTGTGGATGACGTGCTTGCTCTGGTCTTCTTGCTCGGGTCTTCTTGCTCGGGTCTTCCTGCTCGGGTCTTCTTGCTCTGGTCTTCTTTCTCTGGTCTTCTTGCTGTGGTCTTCTTGCTCTGGTCTTCTTGCTCGGGTCTTCTTGCTCGGGTCTTCTTGCTCGGGTCTTCCTGCTCGGGTCTTCCTGCTCTGGTCTTCTTGCTCTGGTCTTCCTGCTCGGGTCTTCCTGCTCTGGTCTTCTTGCTCTGGTCTTCTTGCTCTGGTCTTCTTGCTCTGGTCTTCTTTCTCTGGTCTTCTTGCTGTGGTCTTCTTGCTCTGGTCTTCTTGCTCGGGTCTTCCTGCTCGGGTCTTCCTGCTCTGTGCTTCTTGCTCTGGTCTTCTTGCTCTGGTCTTCTTGCTCGGGTCTTCCTGCTCTGGTCTTCTTGCTCTGGTCTTCTTGCTCTGGTCTTCTTGCTCGGGTCTTCCTGCTCTGGTCTTCTTGCTCTGGTCTTTGCTCCCTGCGTAGAAGACTACCTGTCAAATTAGATCAGAGCCAGACACTGAGGATCCAGCCTCTGTGATCTCCCACAGATATGTCCCTATCTAGTAACTCAGAGAACTCCGACCTTACTTTTCATGGTCGTTGCGTTTTACTACCATGTTGTATGATTTGTGGGGGAGCTGTAGGAGAGTCAGGGTTTCGCCGTCTCCTGTCACCACTAAGGTTATGTTAATGCAGCGGTGAGAGGACAGACTCGTAAATTCACGGCTCGCTGAGTTAGATATACACTTCTGATGCTTTGAAACATGTGCAGAGGTTTGGTTCCTGGGCTGAAATAATAAAGCAAAGTATTCAGTGACAGAGTTTCTCATTTTTTTCCTGTTTCTGAACAAGGTGCACTCTGGGAATATTTATGCTCTTAAAGTCTGACATTTAATTGAGGTTGGCAGTGCCTATATTCTCTCGAATCCTGGCAGGATTTCGGCCCCTTTTCGTTTTCTTCAGCTTCCTGACTCACATCCCTGTGTGAGTTGTTCATGTTTTCAGACTTTAAAGCCTCACAGGTTTCAAACTGTGAAACTCCCTCTGGAACACTAGGGAATTAGAGGATTTCTGTTTCTGTCTATTTCACTGTTATTTTGCTGTCAAAAAGATCCCACTCCAGATGCATAGGTCAAAAGGTTGAAAGCAAATAATTGGCCGTGGCTTTTTAAACCCTCGAAAAATCACCTGTGCTCCAACCTCTCATTGACATTGGCTTGTCATTTTGAAGTGCTGGAACATCTTAGAGTAGAATATTTGCCTTTTTTACCTTATTTTTTAAAACTTATTCTCATGTCTTGACAACTTTCTCCCCCACTTCCTGCCTGTGAGCAGATTCCTTCTGTTCGGCTATGCATATTGCTGCTCTTCTTTCTCTGTGTTCCTAGCATTGTAATTATCTCCAACACTTGATAAAACCCCCAGGCTCTCTCTCTCTCTCTCTCTCTTCCTCTCAATCTCGCTTTATTGCCGTCATTATAGTGCACTTAATCCTACCTCGGTGCTTCACTCATGTTGGTTCGTGATACACCCATCCTTACTTTTTGCTTTCTCATTTCTTTCTTCTCGTCTCTTTCTCTGTCGTCTTCTTCTCCTTTCTTACCGTTCATCAGGCAATGTATGTTTTCCCTTTAATAAATTTAACAAGAATAGGTCACACAGCAAAACACTCACTCTCTGCTTCCCTTCCCCGACTCCGTTATTACACTCCTAGTTATATTTCAAGCTTGTTTACAACCCCACCTCCAGTACCTCCACAGTCACAAGGCTTTGCTTCAAACTCAGACCTTTGAGCATGCCTTCAGACTGAAAGGATACACTTTCAGTACAAGTGCTGAAAGGTATATCCAGTTTCAGGGGTGAATGCGGTCGACTGAACTTATTCATTCATCCTTTGACACCTTCATCAACACTAGAAAAAGAGGTACAAGGTTCGGATTAAGTCAGATTTTTTGTCACGATCACTGCCCATGACAAATTTCCAATGTTCGACCAGACCAGCTGTACCACCCCAGGAGTAAAGCAGATGCCGGATGGGAGCCAATGTAGATTAGCTGGGACATAAGCCAGGGGTCAGGTCGCTCCTGGCTAATGTTTGGTCACAGCAAAATGAATCGGACAAATTGGGGCTCAGGCCTGCCAAGCAATGGAAAGTCAGATACTTTTGTACCTCCATTTTCACAGAGACCAGTCTACGCCACAACATCTAGGCTCATGCTGTTGCAATTGATGGACAGAACCATTCAAAAATGACGGACAGAGTTTACCAGATGTCAGACTTTAGTTGAGTGAAGCTGCCGATCATATCATCACCATCTCTGGCTGCTCTTTACGTTCATCCAGATGCAAAGTTTAAAAAATACACATAATTATTCCCTTTTGTATACAGTATAAAGAACTACTTTTACTTTATTTTTATCCTATTCTACAGAAAATGTTATTGGCTGTATATACATTCTACAATATATGTAGCATGAAAGGCGCTATAAGCTTAGACATTGTTGTGCAAATGAATGCTGAACAAGGACAAAAATATTACCTTAATTGAAGCAAGTGCAGCACTCATAATATAATAATAAGGATATACACCTACACACATTTATGTTAATGTGCAACAGCAAACTAATTAGTTTTGTGCTTAAAGAAAGACAAGAAGCTTCATTTTGCTAGTACAGTAAGTGAGCGTTTCCAAAATCTACGACTGACCTGTTTCTTTGAATTTCTCAGTTTATTAGGGACATAAATCTCAGCTCATTAATTCATATTAGACTCTTCACAGTAGGAACCGAACTGTGTGAGGACGTGTGTGCATCTGTTTTGGCTTTATAGTTGGGCCAGACACGGAGGAAGGAGAATTTTCAATCAGCACAACTTCTGAGTTCACAGGAAATTGCTCCTTTTTATTTATTTATCTCTTTTGTTTTTTTAATTAATTTTGTCTTGCTGTTCATTCTCTTTGATAAGCCTCACAGACTGGAACAGCCTGGTTGTATTTGTGTGGTTAAAACGTTTTTCTGTGTGTTTTGTGTGTTTTCCAGGATAGTTGAATACTCACTGGACCTGCAGAATATCAACTTCACCGCCATCAGGACAGTGAGGGTACTGAGGCCTCTCAAAGCAATTAACAGGGTGCCAAGTAAGTTCCAACACCGCTTCAGACTGGAATTAGCAAACTTTAACATGTATTATATTACAATTCTAAGCTAAAAAGAGAGAGTAGACTTTGACTGCTGACACGGGATAGGGGGCCTAAGCTAAATGTTCATCACTCAGCGAGGCAAACTGCTGGTACCAAGACCGATTGATCATTAATGAAGCCTCCACCGTTTTTAAAGTAACTCTATAGATCATGCTGGAGAAAATGAAACTCTTATTTGTCTGACAACTGAGAGGAGTGGATGTTAATTGGTGTAATGCCATCTGTGGCTCTCATTCAGCACCACAGACCGCTGCCTGCGATGCCAGAGCCTGATAGCTTGGTGGCTGTCCGAGGGCCTGAGTCATTCAGCCAGGAATACCTCAGCTGTGAACAGGCTTCATTAAATGGCAGCAAGCTATACTTATTACTGGGAGCAGGCAAGATAATTTGTCTCTGAGCTTATTGAGCCTTTTTACAGTGTAATGAACATAAGTGGTGTCAATTGGTTCGGAAATTAAATCGAGTTAATAACAATAATAAATTGTGATTAATCGGGATTAGTCACAGGTGATTAATTAATCGGGATTAATCACGAGTTTAAAATACTAGAATTTACTTGTACTACAAAAGTAAAATGATCTCCTCATCATTTGTAACTACATAAAAATTTCTTTCCTCAGTTTTCATGACATCTAGAGCGAATGAGTTCTGCATTCACCATTAATTAGGTGTGCCATTACACCGAGGTAGTTATGGTTGCTTATTGATGTCCAGTGGTCTCCATCCAGTGAACTACATGGAGCTGGTGCCAGCAGCTCTGCTTGGCAGACTTGTCCTGTCAGTACTCTGCCAGTGTAGTTTGACACACACGGCTTGGTCCTGTCTGAGTGCTAGCATCTTTACTAATGTCAGCAAAGATGTATTTTGCCTGAAAATTATACTTCAGGCTTGTTGTGGTTTGATGGAGAGGAGATGTCTCCATTACGGTGTGCATTTTAGGACATCCACAGACCTCAGACCTCTGACTAAAAGGCTTCGGTTCTCAGGAATACATCCCTCAGACAAAAGTCCTTCAGACAAAACTTGTCTTGACGAAGATGGAGTTGACAGAAAATTCCAAGAACCCTCCCAGTATCCCCAAAAATCTTCTCCTGTTCCATTTACCACCAAAATATCGCCTATACTGGACCAACAATCAAAGATCAGCTGCTGTCTTTTTAAAGAGACATAAAGAAAATAAAGCACAGTTTGCTGATTCACTCATCTCTAATTTCACCAGTGTTTTTAAGAAAAAAAATCAAGGGTATTTGGTCTTTTCTTGACATTAATGGTACTTTATTTTTCACAGGTTTGTAGAGTTTCAGAATAGGTTATCAATAACTTTGAGGTCAAGCGTTTTTTGTATGCGTCTTTCAAACTGTATTAACAAAAGTATTGTGCGTATTTGTTTGTTTTTTGTGGGATTATACACAGCGGGAACCAGAGTATCCCTCTTAGAATGAGTTTGGTGTCACTTCTTGTACACTAAATATTTTATTTTCCTTCTCAATGTGAAAAAAATATGTTTTCAATTCATGTACATAAAAAATTAATTCTATCAATCCATGGGGGCAGTTCCTCTTTTCACCTTACTTAAAGTTCTGACTTAATAATATGGTGAGTGATCTCTCTGAGGGAGTTTTGTCCAAAGGAGTTTTCCCTGAGAAAATGAAAGCTTTTCGTCTGAGGAATGAAGCCTTTTAGTCTAAGGTCTGAGGTCTGTGGATGTCCTAAAATGCACATTGTACTCCTCACTCACATTATGTCATCTATGTTTGCTGCAGGTTTTAGTAATACACCCAGCCCAAGATGGAATTATTGCTAGAAATTGTGGTCTAACTCGTTGATTTGATTAATTTCTAAAACGATAAGGTTTACAGATTCATTACATTAAACATGTTAACATTGACAGCAAATAAATTATGGTTGTGGCAGATTTAGGCAAATGTCTAAAAGGCCAATTATAGATTTGGCAAAGGTTTGTGAAAGTAAAAATAAAAAGTCAGTAATATTTACAGCTCTGTGACAGAACACATACTCGCCCATTGACCAGCCTGACCTCGACACCATTTCTTACCATTTCTTGACTAGAATCACATGTTGATTGTGTTCCTTTTGTTTCAGTGAGCTGGCTGGGTGCTTTACAGGCTTTCAAATTGTGATCTGCACTAAAATAAAATTAGAAAGCGTCAAACTCAAAAGAGAGGCTACAAGTCGTTTCGTCTTGTGCGAGAGAACCGAGGACACCGAGTGCAAAGGGATATATAAATTCCATAAAAGTCATTTCATCCACCCTGAGCTGTTGTAATTTGGAAGGAAATTCTCCTCACAACCCCAGCCCATCACTGAGGCGATGCTTGGATGTCGCTGAAGTGTTTGGAGCACCCGGAGCCCTTCACTTGGACTGTGAGAGTGCTGCTTATTCCCTCCTTTTTGATGAGAATAATCAGAACTTGCTTCTAGTTGCTTTTGTGCTTTATGTGTGTAAATTGCGCCTGGAAGGCAATCATTTTAAGAAGCTATGAGTACTCTCGGATGTGCTGGTGCTTGAAGTTAATGTTGTTTTGCTTCCTTTATAAATATTACTGCTAAGCCTCCCTCTGCTCATAAATCTGCAACATAAAATATTGGAGCTTTTTGTGTTTCGATGAAAGCATTTGCTGGGAATGTGGCTGGTTATAGTGAAGTACGTGTTGATCACTATTGTTGGCACACCATTACACAGACCATATGTGAGAGAACATATGGAGAGATTAAACACACCTTTCCACAGGGATGGACCTGGAGTCAAGGACTTTTTTTTTCTTCTGTTCATATTCAAGTTTTTCATTTCTCTGCACATCTGTTGTCACTCTTTATCCATTCTACCCATCAGACTGTCCGGTTTCTTTATTTTTGTCCCTCTGTCTCTCCAATGAAATGATTTTAGGAGACAAGCCTTTTTACATTTCTTTGTATAGTTTTATTTTTTCATTTATTGTTTTCTCTCTGTGATTTCTCTGTTGTGTCCCTCTCTCCTCCACCCTGCCTCATCCATTGCATTGGTTTGATCAATTTCCTGCTTTGCATCTTCAATCTTAAAACAGCCTCCACCCTATCCTGCTGACCAGTAGCCATAGTTTCAGCTAAACCTTTAACCTAACCAAACCTTACCCATAGCAAAATGAGATTACCAGAAGCTTTTATTTCCTTGAACTGTTTTGCAACAGTTTTGAAAAGCACTGACTCGTCATGTTTTTCCTGCTCACAGCAGCATCAGCTCAGAAAACGTTATCATAGTAATAATAATTACTTCTCCACACGCAGAAGCAATTATTTCAGCATGATGAGCATCGGGGGAAATTCAAGATGAGCAATACAAGTGTCAACAAGTGAGCAGTGTTTTTTCATCTCCCAATCTGAACTTTATTCCTGAAAAGGTCGTTTATACAGTCAAACCTGGTCTGGTGACGACCTCTATAAGGTGACCCCCTGCTCACAATGACCCCTTTTTCACAGTCCCGTTTAAACCCCCCACTAACATATGCATTAAGTTTCCTGTTTAAGAAGCCCTGCTGTCCAAGGGACCGTGATCAGCACGTTTGGAGACCCGACGGCAGCCAATCACTGGCTATAATGACCGCACACAGGTAGTTTTCTTGTTCAGCGTTAAATGGTGTACAGCAGTGTATAGCAAGTGGTATAAAGTGGGACTTTGACATGAGACACCAATCTTGGGGTCAAGAGATGATTTCCAGAAATTAAAAATTGTAATCCAAAAGATTAGAAATTGTCCATTTTAGCCAGCATTTTTTGTTTATGTTTAAGGGAGTAGAACCATTAAAGTTCAGTTCTATAACTTGGAAACTGTTATGTCTCTGTTTTGTCATAAATTAGTAGCTTTCTCTAGAAGAATACCACCTGCACAATGTGGTCACTTTTCTTCAGTCCCTTGAGTCGTCTTCTTAGACAGCTTTTGACTGTGTGTAGAGTCTACAGCAGATTACTTTATATTTTCAACCTTGGTTCCACTGCCACAGGCAGAGAAACAGCACTGGTCAGCCACACTCATAATACCTTCAATATAAAGGAAAATTCCTCATCAGACCTCTATCATCTCTTATCATATCATCCATGAAAGAAACCTTGATATGTGGAAATCTGACACCATCTGAGCGCCTATGACAATACTTAATCCTTTGGAATGGATGCTAAACTGCATTTCATTGTTGAACTTGTACTGGGCAATGACAATAAAGTTGAATCTAATCTAATCTAATCTAATCACGATGCTAACCCTATACCCATAAAGTTTGTGACACTGGAGCCGTCCAATACCTGTAAATGTCCTAAAGGTAAAGTACTTTCAACCATGATGGCTCCAAGTGGTGTTGGGCTCCGGTTGCTTGTCAATCCACTTGTATCAAGAAATGGCAAATTTAAAATGAAAAAGATGAGCGCCATGGTTGTATCTCCTCTTCTTTTTCTCTAACATCTAACCATCTGATCTCCCACTCTCTGTCCTCTTCCTTCCTCTTTCATTTCATCTCTATTCAACCGATGACACCCTCCATCCCTTGCACCTGTCTCCTATCTATCATTGTAATAGCCTACTCATCTGAGTCCCCCTGTATCTTTCCCCTCATCATCCCTCGCCTCCTCTCGTCCATCTTCACCTATTGTTCATGGAGCTGAAAATCTCCCTTCTCCCTTGCTCATTTGTCTCTTTTTGTGTCTTTTCTCCCATCTTACCTCCTCCTTTCTTTTATTCTTCCTTTATACAAACGGCATTTCCTTATTGAAACGTCGCTGAGTAAGTCACAACAAAAGCACAAATCTTGTGTGAGGGGATTTAAGTGTTTAGTTGCTTTCTTAGACTGCCTCTCTTCTTTCTTGTTTCTAAGCTGTTCCATGTAGACCAGTACAACACATTCATCTTTTTAATGCTAAAAAGGAAGCTGTGTGAATAGAAAAGCCACCTCTGCACACAGAATCGCTCCATAACAGCTGTTTAGACTCCACTAGACAAGCATTTCTACACTAGATGTCTGTCTCATTATGCTGTAGCTAAAGCTAAGGAAGTGATTCTATCAGGATCATGGCTCACTATAACAGCTCCTAATGGCTGGTCCACTGGTGTGAATGGTCTTTGCTCCTGATGAGCAGGTGGTGCCTTGAATGGTAGCCTCTGCCACCACTTTATGAGTGTTTGTGTGAATGGGTGAAGGCTGGCTTGTGTTGTAAAGCACTTTGAGTGGTCAGCCAGACTAGAAAGGTGGTATATAGAGTCCATTTATCATTTATGGTACGTTTAGTCCTTCAAAAATCGACCATCTTTTTTTATAGTGCTGCAGGCTCACTATGAATAACCCGTGACTCTTTTGCCCTTTGCTATAGACTAAAATAGAATAGCTGCACAAAATGAACCTCAAACCTGCAAACAATGCAAAAAAAAAGAAGAAAGAGAATTTTTTTTTAAGTTACCCTTAAAACATAGAAAAGCCTCCACAATGCCAGTGCAACCTATTAGTGACTCCATCTATTCGTTAGATTCATGGAATGAATGACAACACAAACATCTAAACTTACAGAAGGCCAAACTTTGTCTATTGTTAGCTATTGTAATGTTTGCTTCCACTAAGGAGTGCAAAGATAACGTTTTTCAGGTCATGGCGTTTGATGAGCACAAGCTAGTTCTCTGCAATAGCAAAGAGAGAGAGACAACCAAAAATACCTTGTATAAAACAGAGAACGATTATTGTCCTTAATGCAGATGAATCTGAAGCTCGTATTTGTTTGTTTTTATTACTTTTCTTTAATTTCTCAGGAAATAATCCATAAACTGTAATGGGAGGTGTTGATATCTAGGAGTATGTCTTGTGTGGTGTAGATCAAAATTTGTAAGAGCAAGACAGACGTGTAGGTTTAGAACCATTTTTGTTTAATCCTGCTTTTTGGTACAGAAAGAGTCACTGAACACTTACCAACACCATCCATCCATCCATCCTTCTCCGGGTCACGGGGGCAGCAGTCTCAGCAGACAAGCCCAAACCTCCCTCTGCCCCAGCCACCTCCTCTAGCTCCTCCGGGGGGTGCACCACGGTGTTCTCAAGGCAGCCGAGAGATATAATCCCTCCAGCACATCCTGGGTCTACCCCGGGGTTATTTTGTGAAGCTTCAACAGGATAAAAAAAATAAATGACAAACACAGTCATGTGATGTGCCAGAACTAATTGTTGCTCTCATCTTTATTTGTTGGATGAAAAAAAGATTTATTTCCTTTATTGAAGACAATTTACCACAGAGCTCATCTCAGGGTTAATTCAGTCTCCATGCTGTTGGAGACACAAACAACACACACCTCACTGGAAATATATATACAAAACCCCAACCAAAGCAAAGCCACAAACTCTTAAACACACAGATTGACTGACACACACTCAGTAGAGGATATGTGGAGTGAACAGAACAGTCAGCTAATGGGACACTAATGGGAATTATCCAGGCCTGGTTCCCACTGGCCACAGCTTATGAAGGAGTTGCCTCGTTCACTACCTTACCCACAGTCCTCCTGGGAGAAGGCTGTTTTAGAAGGTAACATCATCAGGGCATTCTGTCTCTGTCGTCTCACTCTTTTCATTTATATTGTGTTTATTCTCACCTCTAATCCGTTTGCACTTTGCTCATTTCTTTTTTCTTGGCACCTAAAACTCTCCTGGTTCTATCTGCAGCTACTGTGTACATGGTTACATGGATTAATGTTGCTTTTAATTTACTTGGTATTATAATCAAATAACCAGGCTAATGCTGTCATTCCAATAAAATGACAATAAGGGAGGGATATTGAATCTTTTCATCTCTTAATCAAATCTCAAACACATCACTAAAAGCTATTAAGCTATGTACTGTTTTATCCCTGCATTATTTCTATTTGTTTATGTTTTTTAACATTTTCTCTTGTTATTTCTTTTATTTTTCGTGAGTAACTTATTTCCAATTGGAAACAAATATAAATATTATTGTTATTACTGTCTTGAGTGATATCGCAGCACCAGAGGCTGCTACAGACTTCAGACAGACGTCATCATTGTTTGGAAAAGAGACGTCTGTTTCAACTTTCTCAAAGGAAATCAGGCTGTGTGTTGCATAATGTCTGTTCAGTTCCTGTCTCATTTGGAAGCAGATCAACTAACTTGAGTTGAGTGGTATTTTTTTTTTTGGGAGTTTATGCCAATAATCACACTGATTCCAATATAATTAACCAGGCCATGAATATATCAAATTAGAAATGCTTTAGAAATAGAATTTATTGCACCTTGACTGGCAGTGAGAGATAACTATTAAAAGTTTGAGGAATTCCATGAACATAAATCATTAAATATTAACACCAAAAGTCTAATCTAAGCTCAGAGATCATTTCCTTGGCTCTCTGTGTTTATCTAGAGGGATGAGAGAGGAAGGGCATTTTATGGTTTTCCCAGAAAAAAATTCAATCTTATCCCTTTGAGGCCGATTTAATTCTTACGAGAAATGCACAGAAACCTGCAAGCTTTCATCCAACACTAAAAGTCTTTATTTTGAGACTGAAAAAATGCATAACATTTAGAAAATAGTTGCATCTTTTCATGAAAATGTCACATATTTGATGTTTTACCTTTAAAATCTATACATCCGTCAGATATCCAGGTATCCTCACTATTCAAGTCTTTCAGCTTCCTTCTCCTGATTTACTCCACTTAAAAATTTGCATCTTAAACCATTATGTCATTTGGCAGGACCCCTGGGAGAAGGTCCGCGGACCGCCTGCCCACTTACCCTTGATTAGACAGCTAAATGCTGCATCAATCCTCAATCTATTTTACAGATAGTATTTAACCCCTGGTTTAGTTTCCTCATACAAATCATAGCCGGAGTAATGGGCCGTGGGATCACAATTAATGTGGAGATTAGGGATTGATTTGCTGTTTATGATAATACGACGGCATAGATGGAAATGCGAGCATAGTGTGTTCATTTCTGCACAAGCAGAAAGAGTGGGAGGAATGATAAAGAGGTAGTTGGAAAAGTGGGGGAAAAGATGAAAGTGTATCTGTACCTGCGTAAAAGTAAACAAATTAAGCATCACCACACTTGTCTGAGGTTTGAAGTCATGATCAACTAGTTTAGATACTTCACTGATACCTCAGGGCAGAAAAATATGAGTCCTTTGGTGGCTTTTTACAGAAAAGAAAAATGATGACTTGTGAAGCCATGTGTCACGTTTCAGCAAAACTCAGAGTTGGACCACAAACCAGAGACATGGGAATGCAGTTCAATGATTAGAATACAAAAAAAAAGAAGAAAAGAAAATGTGTGGAAAGGTATCCATTGGACATAAGACAAACTGGCACTGAACAGAAAAACAGACAAAGGGAGGAAGTGTGAAGCACAACACAACATGGAAAAAATAACTTTCAAAATAAAACAGGAAACACAGAAACTAACAAAACCAAAACCCTGACTCTATGTTCACAAAGCCTCCGTCAAAAAGTACAGACCCGAAGCATTCCAACAGATCCTGGAAATGTAGAAGAGAAGTTATAAAGTTAAACCTGTTGTGGCCTCCTTACCTCGAATATTCCACAATCTGTTTGGGAAAGATAAGATGGCTAATTCTAGGTTAAATATAATAGAATCCACACACTGTTTCCTCGGTCCAACCCGTACGTCTCTGAGCTCAAACTGTATCTCAAACAAGTGAGGTATCCATTCCTAAAAGTGTTTGTTCAGAAGACGATGAGATAGTCAGTGACCTCCATCCCAAAAGGAAGGAAACAAATTGTAAAAAGGTTGTTGTAACAGTTTGACTTGACAAAAGTTCATCTGGAACAGAAACATTTTTATCTCATCCACTGAACTCGTTCAGAACCCAGTTATGTCATCAAGGCCCTACAAGCTGCGCTCACCAGTCACACAACTGTCTATTATTTCCTCAGACTCGTCATCACTACTCAGAAAATCCTCAATTTCTGAAGTATCTCCAGAAAGCAGTATATTCAAAGCCTCCTGAGTTGAATATTCATATATAATAAATAGGATGCATTATAAAGATGATTATTATCATTAAAAAATCTAATCAGAACAGTCAGAATGAATCCAAACTGTATTTCCTCCTTTCTGGTGACATTCATCCAATGGATGCATGTTTTCTAAAAAGTCCTGAGTAAAATCTATAATACTTTCAAATGATATTTTGACATAATATAACATCTCATCTTTACTTTAAACAGTTTGAACAAACTATGTTCTTTAATATGATTAATAGATTAAAATGTGCCTTCGCCTCCTCCTTGCCTCACGCTGTCATGCTTGCTGAAAAAGGGGGTGTGGCTTTACTGCAGTCCACTTTAGATGATGTAGAACATTGTGATTGTCTTACAGACATCCAGTCTAATACGTTTATGCTGTGATTGTCTTACAGACATCCAGTCTAATACGTTTATGCATTTGGGTGTAATCAGATTACAGTAATCATGGATCCAGACATCCTAGAGAAGTTATGTCCATTGAAATGGACATCTGGGGAAATGGGGATCTGAAAGGGTTAAATCGAGTTTTGGCCTGGAGTCAATCAATCAATCACATGAATTTCATAAATTCCATTGATTTTTAGTACCAGTCATCATTATGGAGGCTTTTACAACCTTGTATACATGTTCTAATCATTTGTTGAAGCTAAATATCACAACCACTACTCAGAACTTTGAATGAACTCTTCTACATGTACTTTGTTGATTGTTTCAGGGTTCTGCAGTTAGTACTGCAATTATAAGATAATTACCTCCTCCAAAGAGGTAACGTTTGTTTGTTTGTTAGCAGAAGTGCACAAAAACTATATTTGACAACACTTTTTTTGATTGTTTTTGTCAGTTACGCTTTAACTATGTGAGGGATTATTATGAAACTTGGTGGAAGAGTCGACATAGTCCCAAAAAGGAACTATTCAGTTTTGCAGTAAATCTGGATAAAGGAGTGGATCCATTATTTGGTTTTTATTTTCTTTAACATTGTGTGAAGCTGGAGGTTAGCCGTTTTGATGACGACAAAATCTTGTTGAGTTTTTAGTTTGTCCCATGTTCCATCTGCTATAGCATGAAGAGTTTAAAAGTTATATATTTATATATCTTTATACACAGTCAATACTTCCGATCATCAACCCCACCTCCTGTGTGACAGTAGAGATTAAAGATCGGTCACATTTAGTTTGGGATAAGCAGTGAGGTTGCATTGAGGTCTATATGTGACACGTTATAAATGTTCATGTGTTCGTCCCTTCAGGTATGCGTATCCTGGTGAACCTGCTGCTGGACACTCTGCCCATGCTGGGAAACGTCCTCCTCCTCTGCTTCTTCGTCTTCTTCATCTTCGGGATCATAGGAGTGCAGCTGTGGGCGGGGCTGCTGAGGAACCGCTGCTACCCGGAGGAGAACTTCACACTGTGAGTCACCGCTCGCTCCGGGTGTTTCATGTGTTCAAGAGTGCGTGAGAGAGAAACCGAGCGTGAGACGTAGTAAAGCCCGAGGATCTGTGACGCGTCACACTCAAAGTTTATCTGCCAGCCTGAGGGGGGCTGATATTTACACGCTATCATTTACATCTCGCTGTAGAATAAAAGTAAGTATAGATATATGAAGAAGAGTGAATGTCTATAAGTCACCTCTCATTAACTGCCTTCCCTCTATGTGACACTAGAAGATTAATTACATCAATTTACTGATATTACAGAGAGAGATGAAGTTAATATAATATGATCACAAACCAAAATATGTGCAAAGCCAATATCATTATCTCAGAGGTCATTCTGCCACTTCATTAAAAACCTGTTATTTCAGCATAGATACAATAAGCTGTTGGGATGTTCCAAAAAGTTTCTGTCTAAAGTAAAGAAACAAGAAAGACAGTCGTGAGAAAGTTAGCAAGATGATGGAGAGCAAGAATTACTTCCAAGAAAGGTCAGTGAACTCAACGCGAGGCCGACATTTCAGAATGGTTTTGGTGGTGTTGTGTTCAGTCAGTTCAACCATGTTGGTTAATTTTCTCCATGAGCATCACAGCCTTCAGTCTCACCCATTTTTGTCTTCTTCTTTGCTCGTGAGGAAGATTTCTATGTTGGTCGCTCTCCAAAAAAAGGCATCAAACCTCGGTAGACTGTTCACAAAGATACCATCTAAAATGACATATTAAGGTTCCCTAAATGACTCTTTTTATTTTTTGCTGATTTGGGGCCACACTGTTTAGGATTGTGTTAACTTTAAAATCAAAATTAGTACATGGGTGAATTGTTTGGTTTTAGTCACAAAAAGTTAAGAAAAGGAAATGAGGAAATAATCGCGGGCAAAAAAAAGAGGACAATGGTTACTGTTGAGTTGCTACATCTGCCATTGTGTCTTACAGACTAAAATGATCATTCATACCATGGACAGTAGAAATGCTTGTGAGGTAAATATAAACTGATAAGTTTATAATGGTTTTAACCAATGCAGAATCACAGCCGTTTGTCAAAGAGAGACAACATGTAATCACTAGGCTTTGTGTACATGGGCACGAGTCAGCAATTATTTCATAAGAAAATAAATAAAAAAAATAAAAATTCTTATTCATGTTTTTTTTTGTTTTTTTTTAGGTTTTATGAGCATATTTCCTTTCGATTGACTTAAAATGTGTTTCTTCCCAAAAGTAACCTGGAAGAAATTGTCAATTAGTGTCATCCCATATTAGTTCTAAGATAGTACTTAACAATAATGAAGCCGACCTAAAGCATGTGATTTAGTTGATCAATAATCCAAGAAGTGGTTTCATTACTGATGAAATGTAGACTGTTGAATGTTATAAATACTCTTATATTCACCTTTAAGGTTAAGGTCTAATTAAGCAAACTGAGGTCTGGGAACTTGCCGGTCCCAAGAGAAAAGAGAAAAAAACGTCCATCCTAAATCAAATATCAGGTGTTACTTCTATACTGATGTCAGTACTCATTCTGTTGGTCCAATAATATGTCATTAATCTCAGTGACATCATTATTTTCACAATTTCAGACAGAACTCATTTTTGATGTTCTGATTTTTGACACTTTTTGTTTACATTATTATTTCTCTTCCAAATGCCTCCATGTCCCTGAACCCAAAGCAGCACCTGAGAGTTTGGGTCTGAGGCCCAGACTCCAAGCTGAGGTGAAAAATTATTCTCTGCAAGTTTCTCCTGTCGTCTCATTTGAAAATACAAATTGGACCTGGTCCTGTCCTGTTTGAGAGTTTTCTTCATCTCCTCCTCCTAAAAAATACATAAATGTTTAACTGTGGCAAATCTCCAGGTACAAAGACAAGAGACATAAA
Source organism: Chaunax sp. Z400 (assembly GCA_037577475.1). Lineage (NCBI taxonomy): Eukaryota > Metazoa > Chordata > Actinopteri > Lophiiformes > Chaunacidae > Chaunax > Chaunax sp. Z400. The sequence goes on along the minus strand of CM075191.1, from coordinate 4,380,972 downwards.
TCGTACCTTTTTAATGACGTTCATGCATCACTGATAAACACTGCAGGGTGTCTGCGCTTTAATGTGGACTAGTACTGCACCTGTGTCTCCCTGATACCTCTAACCTTTACAGTCTTTCTTGGAGGTGACCTCTTGTTTTTTGAGGGCATAAATGTTGAGATAGATGTGTGGTATTTCCAGGATTAATGTCCTTTATCTCAGTGGCCGTGGGCTGTTTATTTTGGCGTCTGTGACAGAAATTCAATTACTCTTCTATCATGTATTTGCTGATTTAGGGCAGCTACTGATGCACTTTTTTTTCTTTTTTTTTTCAATACGCACAGGTCACAATTGTGTTTTTGTGTTGTTTTGTTGTGTGCAGAAGCTGCAGCTGTCAATCACATGTCAATATCCTTCAACTTCTAACAATAAAATCTTTTGTTGATTTCACACAGCTGGTTTTGACTAATTGTGAACCAAAACACATTTCCCTTGCTAAATACACAAATAGAGGAGATATAACGCTGAATGATTTCTCCTTTTTATGCCAAAACTGCAATTTGAATGAGCCCATTTTTCAGAACAGAATTATCAACAGTGAAATAACAAGCTTCCAGTTTTCCAAACTACAAGATGACACCCTTCAAAAGATCAGATAAGGTGTGCTGTGCTGTCCCAACGGGGGAAACTGCTTTTGTTTCAGCATCTCAACACACATTCATTCATGCCTACATATACCTTCATTCATATGTTTAAATACATAACACACGATAACAGTTAAATTGAAGTTACAATGCACATACCAATGTAAATATTATAAAGAGCTCTGTGACGATGTAAAGTTTCATCAATACATCGTTTACCTGGTGCTTTTATATGAAACTTTAATAAAAAACATTAGTTTTCGTAAAGATGGGCCAGAAGCTAAGCGCTCATTTCAGGATAGGAGATGATCAGTCTAGATTTTTGTTCTTCTCTAAGCACAGACTTTTATAAACTTAAGAAAATGTTGTTCTTTCCTTCCTGTAACATTAAAGGTATACTCCCACTCAACTAACAGCGTAGGCGTACAAAATCATCGGCATATCAATTGTTTTGGATTTCCTACCTGCAGCCATTTCCCTGCAGCTTCCCGTCTCTTATGCGTGTGAGCAAGCCAGCCGTGTGTCCAGATTTTAATTTCAGTAGCTCCCATCGATCCTTCTTCTCTCCAGTATTTACCAGTTTTGCTCTCCGTTTCTTTTGTTCAGATACTCGACGCCTTTTCCTCGCCTGTTATTTTATCCACAAACACACGCCAACCAGCCAGAGTGCAGAAAGAGGAAGTGACCCTGTCCCGACCCAAATATATATAGCAATCCGGGATGGGATGGTTAAAAAATATAAGTCATAAATAAATAAAATTACTTTTTAAACCTGGGTTACATGTTCTCCATTTGATTGCAGATTTGAAACTTCCACACATGTGCGTGGGGCCTTGCGTGGCCTAGGAATCTGGGAAAGCCCTTGGGGAAGACGTACGTCACATGTGACATCACCAAATTTGAAAATGGCCCTTTGTTTACTTCGAAATATTTGCCCCTCAGGGGCTTAAAATCAGAATTGTTCTCTGTGTTCCGCTGTGCTAGAAATATGAGCGTTATATCAGGCTGTAGAATAGCATTCGTCCTACTGAATAAAAATGTTGTGGTTACTTTAAAAATTCTTCACACTCCTTGAAAAGGAAACTACTGAGTGGGAGTAAACCTTTAATGGCTGCCTGCATGACTAAGCTTCCTGTAGACTTAACTTGTATTTGCAATAAATGTAATGCTGTTGAATTTGATGATAATTGAGAAAGTGAGTAAAGTCAAGGAGTGTGGCACAGCCTAGACAAAAAACAATCACTTTAAATGTTTGGTGCAGACCTGGATAAAGGGGCAGACCCCAGAATAAATGAGAGTTTCCTTTTGGTGCATCTCTCAAAAATGTTCCCTGGTTTCTCAGAAAAAAAAACAACCAAAAATTCTGATGTAAAAAAAGAAATCACACAATCACATCACTGATATCTCAGAGTGTGAACAGTATACTGTGGTGCAGGCCCAGATAATAGTCTGTTCATTCTGCATCAGAAATGTGTTACAAAATGTGTTGTAGCCTTTGTAAACACAAAAATACAAGAATAAAATCAACAGTATGTTACATTTTCTTTCATATCCACTTATAACTTAATATATTCTATGACCAATAAAGCCTTTATCAGAATATTTTCCCTTTTGTTTTACTTTTCTGTTATAAGAGCTACACAGACATGTAGGATTCTTCAGCCATGGCAGACGTATGTGTCTGCTGAGTGCCATTAAAGGAAATGTTCCATTGGGAGATGTATCATGTACATACATGATGAATTGCAGGTTTGCTTCAAGGTGTATTTCCCTGCGTGATCTATCTGTGATAAGTATGTAGGTGATATTATGCCATCTTACCAATTACTTAGAATTAATTACTTGGACATTGTTTCCTTTTTCCTATAATAACTGATTTCTAATAATCTTCCTCTAATGTACAGATACATGTTTGAAAATACATACTAGAAAACGCAAGAAAAAGAAAGTCAGAATTAACAGCTCAATAGGTTTATTTTGTGATTAACAGAACATCTAGCACTGCTGTGAGAACTCAGCTCAGATAATAGCTGGGACTGGGTCTGTGGTGAGCGAGAGCCCAGGTAGACCAGATCCACAGCCAAACGTTTCATTAGACCCGTTTGCCTGCATACAGGAGTCCACCGGATGGCAAGCCCAAAGAGGAAATAATGATCTGATGAAAGAGGTTGTGGGCTGGGCCGTCACCATGGTAACCACTTCAGAAGTGAGATGAAGAGGTAATGTAATCATAGGATGTCCTGACCCACCTCAGTTAATTTCAGTAATGTCATCCACTGCTGGTAAAACATGCACACAAGTAGGTTTCTTTTCTTTTTTCCCCACAAAGCTTATGCAAACCAGGCATGAGGAGCGCACACCTCTGGCTGCTGTCAGGAGTCCAACGTCTCCTCATGTGTGAAATGACTGCAGTCTGTTTGATACTGTCTAGTGGCTGACATAATCACCTTATGCAGAGTCACAGAGCTGATGTCCAATCTGATAATGAGCTGGGCTGTGATCTGCTGTAGCCGGATGTCGGCCAGGTCGCTCAGGTGAAGATTAGTGGGTGGGGTAAAAAAATAGAAGTGATTGTAAGGAAATGATATCTGGGAACAGAGTTTTGTTCATGCAGAAATGAAATGAAGTGTGTTAGAGTTAGGGTTTGGTTAGGAAAGGGAAGGAAGAAAAGAAACCTGACCTTTGTTGAGCTAATGCCTTTGAAATGACAGCATGAGAAAATCCCAATGAGTGAGTTCTTGGAATGAGGATTACTATTTATGATTGCTGGAGGCCACAGCTTCCAGAATATTCCCCCTATTGTTTTTCCCTACTTTTAAAATACTGCACTGTATTTGTTGAGATAATCATTTTAGTCAGTTTAAGTCTTGTTAAACCAAAGATAATCTGGCTAAACTAGCCAAAGAATTTTAGGATTTTGGTGATTGGCTGTTTATCGACAACATGCACGAAGGGATTTGTAGTTGATTTATCTTCTAACTTTTCTATGGTCAAAGCATTTTTGCCAGTGATTCTTCTGTTTGGGCCTTGTGTGACTTTATTACAGCCAAAGGTTATGAGAACCTGCAGAGGCAGGTTCCTTCTGCAGGATGATGTTGCTGCTTGCTGTCATTGGTGGTCACACAGAACTGATGCCTCATCGGGGGAGAGTGCCTTTCAGCATGTGTGCATCACACATAACCTTAATAGTAATGTTAAATAATGTCAAATCACTGCATATGACTTAAGTGTGACTGGAGACCAAGAACCAAAACCTTGTGTCTCCATCTCTGGAGTCTCTTTACCGTTTAAATAGGAACCTGCTGTCAGATACAGAGCTTCACTTCCATCTCTAGAGTGACTACCTTGGTCTTGTTTGAATGGCCAGACAAATATCTTTATTCTGCCTCACACTTGTTTTTCTTCTGAATATCCTGCCAGTTGTCTTTAAGTTATTGATTCAGTCTTTTAAATCTTTTAGTTTCTTTTCTTGTTTTGTTTTTTGACCTTTATTTTTTTATACACTCCTCTACTTCCTCCTTCATTGCTTCCCTCCTGACTTTCTTCTATTATTTTTTTCTCGATACAGAATTTATGCTTTGATTTCCCTGTTTGCATTGACCATTCCTTCATTACGAATACAAATACGAAAACTTTATTGTCCACAATGTGGAAATTCGCCTATGGTTTCACCATAAAACCTTGTTGTAAAAACGCAGTAAACACTACTGTACATTGTAACAACACACACATTCTTAAAATAATAATAATAAAATACAACTCACAACACATATGGACCTTATACAACATATCACATTCACCTACTGCAGCAGAAATAGGGGCTGCACCATGAGTCCTGGTTTATCTCGTCCTCATTTCATCTATGGCTTTGACAGCATTTGGAACTGAGGATTTCTTATAGATGTTTCTATTTGCCATCGGTGATCTATAACATCTCCCTGAAGGTAAAGTTCAAATTCTCTGTGCAGTGGATGAGATGGGTCATTAATTATTCGGTCAGCTTTAAGAGTTCGACACACGTTACTGAGCTGCTTTTATGGTTTCCCTAAGGGTTTGGAGGCCATGTTCACTATTTTCTGCATCTTATTCCTTCCCTCGAAGTTCAGAGCACTAAACCACATGATCATATTAAAAGATAGAATACTTTCTACTCGGCTATGGTACACAGTTTCCAGGATATTTAGACTCACTCTGAAATTGTTCAGCTTTCGTTAAAAGTGGAGACGTCAATATATGTTTGTGTTTTACTGCCTCCTTCTTATATCGTATTTCTTCTTTTCATTATTCCATCTGCTGTTTTCATTCCATCCACATTATCCTAGAGTCTTCTTGTTCTCCCTCTCTTCTTGACATGGGTGGGTCTAGGGGTGGGGCCAGAGGGGCACTGGCCCCAGCTGTAATCTGATTGGCCCCTTAAGTGCACCTGTCCTGTCAACTTGTCTGTGTCAAGTTTTAAGGTTTTCTGCTCTGAACTGTTGCATTTGTTGTATATATAATAGTATACTGTACGTCAAAAAAAGTTACTTTTTTTGTATTTGTATTTTTATAAATTACTCTGTATTACATATTTGGAAAAAATGTTTCTTATGTATTATGTTTTGAATGCACCCCAGTTTGAAATTCAATCAATATGAAAATGAAGAGTTTTATCTCATACGCGTTTCTATGTATACGATGTGCTTGAACGAGGAAAGAATTTGTAAGGAAAGAAGGAAATGTGCACAGACGTTTGACATGTACTTGGCCCCTCTGGGAAAAATGTGGCCCCCTTATGGCCCCTGATTTAGAAAAATCCTAGATCCGCTGCATGTACGTTCTTCTGTTCTGTGTGAGAGAGAATAAATTTGTCAGCATTTCACATTGCTGTTTCATTCATTCAGCAGTCAGGGCTTGGACGACACTGCAAAGTTTTCCTTTTCACTGATGCTGGTGTGTCTGTCTGACAGCCTGCATTTGTTAGTCTGTTGGTGGAAGTGAGAAATGTGTTGATAGGATCAACAGTCAGTCAGACAGCTCTCACAGATTGCTGATCAATGTGATAGCAAAAATAGGAGTGAAATACATCCACTGATGCCAGACTCAACTAACTACAGATAGTCAGACACACATGGTCTGCATGCCCTCCTCTGTCTGCAGCTCTCTGGTGTCATCATCTTTCAATTTTACCATTACAAACATGATCATCACTCTTAGTGTCTGGCCCGTCTCTCATTCTCTCATCCTTTCATCGACTTATCTTTCTGTCTTTGGTCATTATGCTTTCACGTTCCATCTCACACAGTTGGTGGAAATAGCCATGAAGGACAAGTGGTTTTTGCTCTCTATGAAATTCCCATAACGAGATAGCATGAACGCACATATTCTCTGTGATGGCATGTCTATTATTATGGAACTCGAAGAGATTATCAAGATTGGAGAGAAAATAACTCTTTTTTTTAACTGATTTTATCCTGGCATCAGTAGCAGATCTTTCTTCAGTCTAAGGATTCCTGTAAAAAAGTCAAAAAGGTCCTTCTGTCCTTCTGACACAAATGCAAACTCAATGAAGGGACAGAGGGGGTGCAGTTCAAAGATTTGTTAAGCATAAGATCCGAATAAACAGGCAACCTGATACAACAAAATTAAAAAAACAAAAAAACAAAATCCTAATGGAGGGAAAAAACACAACAAAGACAGGAAGTGTAAAGCAAAATAATCAAAATAAAACAGGAAACACAAAACACAGAACCTACAAAACCAAAACCATGACACCTTCTAGAAAAAACACCAAATCAAATATTTTATATACGACATATTTACATAAGCCAAAATTGATATCCAAATATTACTTATAAGGCATAGTCTCATTTATATGACCTTTCGTATGAGTCACTATTAAAAAGTGATGATTGCTCTCATATCTGAAATGTTTAGCATTCCAAATGTGTCTTCAGTTTTATACCTCTGTCAGTTCAAGCTTTACACAGTGTAAACATCTAAGAAAACTTTACAATGTTTTCTTAGATGTTTACAAGTAATTGGCCCATTTTGAGTCAAATTACAAATTTTTGTTGTGATATTCTACTACTGCTACTATTACTACTACTACTACTAGTAATAGTATAGTAGGAGTAGTAATAGTAGTAGTTACTACCACTACTATTACTACTACTATACTATTACTACTACTAGTAATAGTGTAGTAGTAGTAGTAATAGTAGTAGTTACTACCACTACTATTACTACTACTACTCTTCTTTAAGATAGTAAAGATGTTAAGCTATATTGAGATATTATTCTTTCTCATTTCCTCTCTCTCACTCTTTCAGAGCTACAGGTATCAGTCTGCCTCGGCCTTACTACATGGCTGATGAGGATGACGAGCGACCCTTCATCTGCTCCCTGCCGGTGGACAATGGCATTATGTCCTGCTCTGACGTCCCGGCCCGCCGCGAGGGAGGCAGGGTGTGCTGCCTGGACAAAGACGACGCCCTGTACCGCCAGTCCCTGGGCCTGAGCCCAGAGCCTCTGGCCAATGGGAGTGTCAGTGTAGCAGGGCTCTGTGTCAACTGGAACCAGTACTACACTCACTGTCATACTGGGCACAGCAACCCCCACAAGGGAGCCATCAACTTTGACAATATCGCCTATGCCTGGATTGTTATTTTCCAGGTAGGAATGTTGTTTTTTTTGTCTAATTATGAAGTATTACTGGGCCAGGGGTGAGACAACCAGTGAAAAACCAGTTAGTGCTTCCAGCCTAGAAATATTGCTGCCCACAGTAAAGAGATAAGATAAGATAATATTTAAGATAAGATAACTTTATTAATGGAAAAGATTAGGGAAAGTTTTGTGCAAGAGATTGCTCCAAAATTATGGTAACAATACAATAACAGAGTAAAAAGCATAACAGTATTAAATATGATATGAATATGATAATATTGCACATGATAGTGAACATAATATTGCCCAATGCCCAAAATGACACATTGTTATTTTTACTCCTCATTTCTCAACACATTTTGGAAATTCTATATATCATGATTATAATGTGATTGTTGTTGTTAGGTTCACACAGAATAGATCAGGTGTGTCTAAGTCAAGTTTTCTGTCTGCAGGGTTGCTGTATCTTTCTATTTAATGGTATTTAATTTGTTATTCAGTGCCCTATAAAGTGACTCTAAATTGGACTCACATTTGTGTTTTATGTTAAAGACGTACAACCCCGTTTCCAAAAACGTTGGGACGCTGTGTTGAATGTAAATAAAAACCGAATGCAATGATTTGCAAATAATTGAAACCCCATATGTAAAAGACAACATTTCAAATGTTGAAAAATATTTAAAAATACAATGACATTTTTCATTGTCAACATTTAATATGTTGTCTTTGCGCTTCATTAAATATGGGGTTTCAATGTTTTGCAAATTTTGTTTTGCAAAAAAACATTTTGGGGCGATGTGGCTACAATTCAAGCAAGGCTTGAGAACAGTATATATATATATATATATATATATATATATATATATATATATATATATATATATATACTGTTCTCATGTCTTGATGTACCTACCTATTGTTACCTTCACTTTTGCCACTGTGTATTTATGAGGAATATTATCACAACCTCCTCAGACCGACTTTTGACTCTTCACTGCCCTCTTGTGATGTATCATTGACAACGGATACACTGTTTAAAATGAACGGATCTATCTTCGTAGGTAAATGGAGTATAAATGAATCTTAAGGCTATGTTCACATCACCGGGCGAAAGTGACTCAATTCAGATTTTTTGCCTTAATGTGACTCAAATCTGACATTTTTCAGGGCTGCATGAACAATAAAATCTTTTCAAATCAGATCTGAGTCACTTTCATATGTGTTCCTATATCGGCTACAGTACATGTCTGATTTGTGGCTATGATGCAAATGGACAGACCTAAATTAAGCTTAAGCTTTCTAGATACATGCCAGCGCTGAGCGCTGTCATCATCGACCAGAGATGACATCATCGACCAGAGAGGACAGGTGACTGCAGCAATGCAGATCATCAGTTGTTCACCATCTGCTCGTGAACAAGTGTTTGTCATCCTCCAAAACAAAACGGACGCATGCATCTGCCACTAGCTCATCCGCTTTGGTTTGAATACCATGATTTGTCAATATTTTTTTTTGTTGGCGGTTATGCAGATGACTCACACTAAAACGTGTCAATGTACGCATGCCTGCCGTTTCAGAGGGCAGATGTGTTAACATCAGATACAGGTCACTTCAAATTATGAACCATCAGCATAACCAAATCTGATCTGAGTAGAATTAAACAATGAATAAATATCGAACTCTTCCTGCAACAGGAGACCTTTTCTCACCCACTGTCACCTTTCCCTTTGACTGCAGGTGATCACTCTGGAGGGCTGGGTGGAGATCATGTACTACGTGATGGATGCTCATTCCTTCTACAACTTCATCTACTTCATTCTACTGATTATTGTAAGTAAAACCCATGCAGCACAGGAAGTGAGCATACACTGTAACCATCATGCTAACATGGATATTTTTGGATATCAGAATATTATTATTATTATTTACAAACTCACATCTAGAATAATGCAAACTGAGTTCTGCTGGTTCTCCATCAGAAAAAATCATATTCAGCTCTTTTTTTCTCTTTTTTTGTTCTGTTTTTTAATTAAGACATGCTTGTAATCTTCCCTTTGTAGAGCATTAACATGATGAAATCTCACACTGATACTGACTTCTACCAAACACAAGTACATGCTTACTAATGCAGACACACACACACACACCTGCAATGAAGCTATAGTTGCAGGCAATTACTGTACATACCTTTGAATTTCCTCTCTCTCTTCCTCTCTCTCTCACTCGCTCACCTACATATCTATGCACACACACATTTAGAAACACACACACACACACACACACACACACACACACACACACACTCCTGTCAGTGTCAGAGTGAAGAAGTCAGGAATCCTCCTTTCTTTCTGATAAAACTCTTTAATTCCAGTCCTTCAGCTTCTGCCTGGATGTGTGTGTGTGCTTTTATGTGTGAGTGTTGATGTGTGTTCCCCTCAGTTATTTCTTTTTAGCATGCCAGAGTGTGTGTGTGTCTTCATGTGTGTGTGTGTGTGAAAGTGTTACCATAATGCAGTATGACTGCTAGTCCCGGTTACTTCTCCAACCCAGGGGCTGTCTTGTCTTTTTATTTTTATTATACTTTTAATTGCTTCAGTTTCAGTCACAAGCTCTGCGTCTCCTTGTCTCACCAGCACCTCCTTTGTTTCTTACTCCTTGCATTTCCATTACTCTCTGCATCTGTCAATCTCTGATCCTTTCCACGCTACCTCTCTCATATCTTTTCCTGCCATCTATAAATCCTTGCCTCAGCGTCTTTCCTTCCTTCTTCCCCTCTTTCATTTCATCTCCACCACCCCCTGCCTCCCTTCATCGACTCCCTCTCCTGCCTCCATTTCATCTCCCCTTTCTTGCTGAGCATCATTCATGTGTCTATCACTCCACTCATTATTCTCAGTCACGTGGAAACACACACAAAAGGCAGACAAATTAGCGTTAGGGGTTATCAGAAATAAACAGTATAAGCTGGAATACGTGGTTTCTGGTTTCAGAGTCCTGGACTTTAAATGTCGGTCATCCTCTCCCACCAACTCCTGATAGTGTTTCATTCAGTAAAATAAACGCTATCTCCAAAACATAACACAGGAAGAGAATATGTTTCCCATGTAACCTGTCCATCCATCCATCCATCCATTTTCGTCTGCTTATCCGGGGTCGGGTCGTGGTGGCAGCAGGCCAAGAAGGCTATTCCAGACGTTCCTCTTGCCAACAACATTTTCCAGTTACTCCTTGGGATCCCGAGTCGTTCCCAGGCCAGAAGAGATATGTAATCCCTCCAGGGAATACTGGGTCTACCTCGGGGTCTCCTCCCAGTTGGACATCCCCTGAAAACCTCCAAATGCGGGGCGCCCTGGAGGCATCCTAACCAGATGCCCGAACCACCTTACTTCAACCACTTATCTCACCTGATTGAAATCATATCAATGGAACGTGTTTGGATGGCCTGAATCTGATCCAGGGTCATTTTGTGGAATTAACTGATATATGAAAAGAGACACAGACCCATCCATCCATTTTCTTCCGCTTATCCGGGGTCAGGTTGCGGTGGCAACAGATGGGTATTCCAAACATCACTCTCGCTGGCAACATTTTCCAGCTGCTCTTGCGGGATCCTGAGGCATTCTCAGGCCAGATGAGATGTATAATCGCTCCAGCGACTTCTGAGTATTTACTCTGAGCTCCTTCTGGATGTCCGGCTGAGCCCAGCCGCCCTACGAAGGAAACTCATTTCACTCGCTTGTATCCACGATCGTCTTCTTTTAGTCACTACCCAGAGCTCATGACCATGGGTGAGGGTTGGAACACAGATCGACTGGTAAAATGAGAGCTTTGCCTTATATGGCTCAGCTCTCTATTCACCATTATGAACCGATACAGCACCTGCAATGCTGCTGACGCCGCACCAAAATGCCTCACAGTCCATTTTCCCTTCAGTCATGAACAAGACCTGACCTGAGGGGGCAGTCCACAGATTTCCGTCAGAGAACCATGGCCTCAGATTTGGAGGTACTGACACTCATTCCAGCCACTTAACACTGTCGAACCTCATATTCAGGAGGAACAATACAAATTTCTCGACTTCAACCTCTCCATGTAATAAAAGAAAAATATTTACAATCATTTCACAGATACAAAAACCAGTGTTTGAAGCTGATTGAATTTAAGGCAATGCTACCAATGCAATGTTGTGTTCCTGAGCTGAGGTGAGTGTTACAGCACGACTCTCCCTCTCAGGGATTGCTCTTGAAAAACATTTCGTGTATTTGTTCCCTCCTCCTCTTGACCTAACTTACCTTTAAGCTGCTTTTAACTCCTACTCTCACCATAGGAAAGAGCAGATACTTTATATTGGCTTATATATTGTATGTGCTTATGCTAAACTGCTATACCAGACCCCACCGGCTTAGCATATTAATGCTATTTTCCATTCAGTCCAGCTCTCATCAGTAGTTCTAAATAATTACCTGTTATTTGAGGGGGAAGAATATTAACAAATGCATGAAAAAGAGCGATTTCTCCTGCTTTTTTTGCAGATTTGCCTTTGGAAATGATCTCCTCTGCCATTCCTCAAACAAACTCCTAAAATGGCCTTGTTACTGAAAACTTGTGATAGGCTATAGTAGTTGCCTTTTGATGTGAAAAAATCACTGAGAAGGGATGGAGGGAGAAAGTAAGGAAAGAAAAATATCACTGAGATCAGGATAAGGATTGGCAGAGAGTAAGAGATGGGATAATGATGATGATGAAATGGAAGAGAAAATAGAGAGACTGAACAGAATGGGGGTGAGCAGCAAAGCGAGGAGAAAGACCGGTGTTGAGCTGAAGAGAAAGGGTGATGAAGAGAGAAGAAGTGGAGGAGGGATGGAAAAAGGATGGATGAATGGATGGAGGAGAAGAACCCAGGGGGTGGTGATGATGGACTGGAGTGTCGGCATGAAATCAGAGGATTGGAGGAGGGAAAGAGGGAGCGACCACATGTTGGTGTCACTCTTTGATCTTAAATGAAATGTCATTAATTAGAGCCAATCCCTCAGCGTGTCCTCTGGGAACCCTTGGTTGGAGCAGACACATGGCATCAGGTTTAACAGTTGGCCATACAATCTGTCATTCTGTCCCCACAACCTTTCTGTAGTGCTATGGATTCTGTACAGCACATTTCAGGAACACCGGCAGCCCTTAATATGGAGCTTTTAATTATTATATAGAAGACACATGATGAAAATCTAAATAATAAATTGCTCACTGAATCAGCAACAATTTAATCTTGGCTGCATTATTATTTGTTATCTCACAGAAGTGAATTGTCCATCAATGGAGTCATTAATGTTGAAGAATCCTTGAAAAATATACTGAGCAACAGTGGAAACGCATCATTATAAAAACCCTGTCATTTCTATTCACCAGCCCTAATCTACAGAAAAAAACAATCATGTGATTCACTGAACAGACTTTTTTAAGCATCCACAACCGAAACATGTTAAATCATGAATAACCATCATTTAGTCATAACATAGAAATAACAGTCATTGGTGCGTTTCAGAGTAAACCATGATGTTGGTGAGATTTGTCTCTGCATGATTGAAAAGACCTGGCCAAGGCGATAATTTACCGGGACTAAGTAACGTCCTAGAGAAATAACTGATGATGTCACGATTTCCGAAACAACTTACGTGAATGTGCAGTTGGGATGCTGTGGTCTGAACGCTGCTTGTACACAGCTGGTGGTTGTTGGCTTTTTTGTACCATCACTGCAGAGACCGCTATCCTGCTGCATACGTCCAGGAAGTAGATCGTTTTGTGGTGGTGTCATGATGTGTGGGGCCACTGCTAATGGATGACGGTCAGAACTTGTCCACATTCACTGCCATCCGTCTCCGAGATACGATTCTCGGTCCACACGTCATTCCCAGGATACAGCAATCAGGCATCACCTTCATACATGACAATGCCCTCTATGGGACGATCAGGATCACCAGGTGAGAGAGAGAGATCCTGCTCCAGCAACACATGAACAACTTGTCACAGCTATGCAGGAAGAATGATGTCATCCTACAAGTCCAGAATAACATCTGATCCATTCAGGAGGTGTAAAGTAGTGATAAATGCTGGAGGCAGACAGGCACGGTAGTGACTGTTGTTGTTCTCTGTCTCACCAACCACACTTTCTGACTTGTAAACACTAAGACAAAAACCACTAATCTGCACAAAACTGATTTTTCTGTTTGGCTAAAGGGAGAATAAAGATGTGTGAACCATAATTTGCCTTTGATATTTGATATGAACAGGATGCATAACATTAAAAAATGTATGCATTTCTACTGTTGGTCAGTATATATATATATATATATATATATATACACACACACACACACACACACACATATATATATAATGTTGTGTCTTTAATTTACGTTTCCTCTCTTTGTTTCTTCCTGCCTCTGAGATTGTTGAGTCGTATCAGGGTCTTGTTAGCCTTCCCTCCTCCTGGTGTATTTAGTGTTTGTGCACCCCAATTAGTCGACCTGTTCATGTGGATATGTGTGTTGTTTTGCGTGCTACCCTTTGGATTTGATCATTAAATTATCAAACGGAGCCAGCTCTCTGTGATCTGGCTCCAATTCCTCTAATTCTCCGTTTCTCCATCCATAAACATCACATTTGACTCTGTAATTGAAATGTGACGGTCAGGTTTAGATCTGCAGCCTGCAGTTCTTGAATGCTAACAAAATGATTTGTCACTGATTCTAATAGTCTACAGTAGCAGCACCATTTGCCTGTAACGCTGATTACACACGGCAAATAAGATGGAGAGATGTATGAAAGTCAAGAATATTTTTATTCTTGGATCTTTACCTCTAGTAGGGACAAAAACATCACAAGGTTTGGAATGAAAGTGGCCATCGAAACTGTGACTTCACTGTATGGTGGCCATTTTAGGACATCTTAGACGATGTGATATCGAGCTGGCAAGTTTGTCAGACTCATCTGTGCAGCTCAGCTTTTACCAGCCTAAACTTTGAGCTTAAGCAAGTTGAATAAACCAAATACACTGTCACTAGATATTGTATACAACAGCACCAGCATTTGGGATTTTAAAAATGACATCGTTCACTAAATAAAAGTTGGAAAGAAAAACACGAAACTCAGATCAAACTGCCAAATATCAAAATGCTGTTACCACCTAGACTATTTCTCACTAAATATTATGATAATATGATCTCCTCTGTGTTAATGGAGGTGAATATGTTCTAATTGCGTGTGTTTTAAACTGCTGTAAGGCTGTAGCATCATAGCAGGATTTGACTCCCTGCAGTTGTTGCATATCCGTCTTTCCTCCCTCAGAGATTAGACGTGACAGTCGAGCTCTTGTCGGCTTTGTTGCGGCACATTTCAAGGCCTGTCCCGCAAACACACTTAGTGAAGGGAGGTGATTTAAGTGTTACTACTCGCATGTTAAAAGTTCTGTTCATATCCCCACTTGTCCTCATCTCAGTAGCTGTCAGATGAAGAGGCGTTTAATTGTGTTTCCTGTAATGCTGCATGACACAGAGCATGGAAAGAGAGCAAGCGGCAGACACATACAAAAGGAAAGCAAGGGGAGAGGGGGGGGGGGAGAGAGAGAGAGCTGTTAGAAGCTTTGACAATTTCACTCACATAACTTTCATGCAGACTCAGTGTGTAAAATTGAATTGAGGGAGAGAGAGAAGAGCGAGTGATATGGGAGAGCAAGAGGGGAGCTACATGAAAAGGGAGAGGGTGTGTGACACATGGAGAGACAGATGAAAAAAAGCGAGATAAAGATGGAGAGAGTTCCAGAGATGCTGTATGCTGATTGCTGTCATGTGGAGCAGTTTAAACCAGGACTCAGTGGAATTAAAGGCTTTCCGTGGAAAATAGCTCAGCCCTGCGGAATTAAAGTTAAACATCTGAAAATGCCAGCCTCAACTTCAACAGCACAGGCTTTTGATTTGACACCGTTAAGCCGCCCTTTGCTCTAACTTACACCTGGTATTAACATTCAGACCATACATGCATACATGCATACATGTGATGTCATGTCATATCCTCACCTGTTGCTGTGTTTTTAGTGAAATAGATGGAACCAAACCTAGAAAACATTTTTTCTACCCTAACAGCACAGCTGAACACATAAAAAAAGACATTTGTGATCTGATTTGTGAGCCATTAATATCATCTTAATATTAATAAATGCTGTTCATGTTTGATACATTTACAATCCCCTGTTCTTGTTTTGCTGAGGTTGGACCATAGAGGAGAAGAGGGGGCGTGTTCTTGTGCACGAGTGTGTGTGTGTGCAACAGTCAGTTGCACAAAAGTGTTTGCACCGCATGCTGCAAGTTAGCCGATAGCGCTCGGTTACCCTGATGGATCCCGCGTCTGTTTTGAAAAGAGAGCAACGATCCCAGAAAAAGTTGAAATGGACTTTAAAGGCTATGTCTTGATTTCTGCTCGTAAAGTAGTTTGACTTGAGTGTTAAGGAGGGTGATGGTAGGCAGATTCAGCAGACATGTTGGCTTCCCCAAGGTGATTTTTTTTATTTACAAAAAAGGTAGATATGTAACAATACCTTTAACAACAGGGAATCCCATATACTACTGGTCATTTTAGAAGCAACTTTCATTACTAGGTGTCCCTTTAAAAAGGGAAATAATCCTCACCAATTAATTTGGCATTTTTCAATAAAAATGGTTTGACTCAGTGATGTCACCTATGACATCACCACACCATAAAAATCAGGAAATGCTGGGTGTTTCCCCTCGCAAAAAAATTGTCCTGCATGGTGGTTCTGAACAAAAGAACAATAAGAAAGATACATTTTAACAATAGTCAGATCTGCAGCACAATAAAGGTAATTAAAAGTAATGTATGAGTGTGTGTTTGCTTTAACTTACTCATAACACTCTAACACCAACAGACCTGGGCTAGTAAGCGAAGCAATGGTGAAATATAGCCAAATGAACGTGTAAAAAAAAAAAAGGTAAATGGGTAAGTGGTGAGTGAAAAAGAGGTCTCACCCACTCCGTCACACTGCTGGTGAGTTGGAGCTTCAAGTGTGCAAACTGAGCAATCTACTAAAAATGGTGATTATTGCTTTAAACATGTGGTATTGAAAAGTATTGGAGCTTTTGACAGCCTTGCAAGAGTCAGTCTGCAGGTTTGTGTTGCAAAAGAACCCATGTAGCGCTGCAGAGCTGGTGTAACACCCTCTGAGTTTATCACTATATACAGCACCTTTCACATTCCCTGTCAAAACCTATTGATTAGAGGGGCTTTGATATCTGGAAATCACGTTTATTAATTGATTAGTGGCTTGTCTCCTTGTATACGTTAAACTCTCCTTTGCATCGTTTCACTCTCATCCTCTCACACAAACTGTATTATGTCACACTTCTGCAGACATAAAGCTGCACATACACACACACACACACACACACACACACACACACACACACACACACACACACACACACACACACACACACACACACACACATCTAATTGTATTTCAGTGGCTCCAGCAGAGTGTGAGTATAAATATTTGATCAGTGAGGGTGCTGAACGGCTGCTGGGACTCACTGTGTTCCTTTAGGTCCAGAGAGCTGGCATGAAAAACCAGCGAGTCTGACCACAAATCTCTGCTGTGGATCAATGAAGAGCAGCTTCACACTGAAAACACACACATCCGTTCGCTTACTCACACTTTTGTATCCAGCTCCTCCACAGTCTTTGTCACAGGGGTTAAGATGGAGAGCAGAGGGGGGTTATCAAGCTTCACAATCACTATTGATCACAGCCTAGAGAGCCTTAGACTTCAACCCTCTCTCTGTCATCTCGCTTTTTTTGTCAGCTCTGCCTCTCTGGGTGACCTTGCCCTTTTTCTTGTCTCTCTCTCTTTCTTCTGTTTCACCTGCTGTTTCATGAGAGCAGAGTGAGCCTAAAACATCAAAAAATGCAACATAGCATACCTTACAGCAGTGACTCTAACATCAAACCAGCGTGGTCTTAAAAATGGTTCATTTTAGCTATCAATAAAGCCACTTTTAGGTAAAGAAATCAGTTCAGCATGATAGAAATGGATAAGGGCTTTCTTTTTCTACCTAACATTTCATTATTAATCAAGGACAACCAGGTTCAAGGCCAGGTTTCCTCATAGTTGGCCTCATAGTGGTAGGTTTTGATGATTCAGTTTCTGCAAAAGAACTGCAATACTGAACAAAAGATTTGAAACCAATGGATGTTTTTTAAAGTAAATTTCAGGTCTGGATCATTGAGACACACAATGTGTTACATCTCAGCAAAATAGAGGTTGAGGACCCAGATGTAGACAGAAGCCAGAGACAAAGTCTGAACTAAACAGACCAATAGAGTCCAAATGGTGATAACAATGAATAGAACTCATCAGGTGGGCAGGTTTGATAAACAGAAAGTCAAATATGTAGAAAGAATCCAAAGACACAGCAGAAAAAAATCAAATAACCAAATGTAGTCATAAAGAAACTGGGAACACTGGGAAAACACTTGGAACACAAGGAAAAAATGAGGAGAAGAGGCTGGAACATAACACAACATAACGAACTGACAACTAAAGAGGGGAAAACACAGACTAAATACACTGGGAGATGAGACAATGGGAAACAGGTGGTGCAGGGAGGAGGAGACAATGGGAAACAGGTGGTGCAGGGAGGAGGAGACAATGGGAAACAGGTGGTGCAGGGAGGAGGAGACAATCAGAGACAGGTGGAGACAATAACTGTGTTTATATGCACATCAGTATCCCGGTTATTATTGGGTTTTTGGAGTATCCCGTCTTTGTATTTGCGCATGTAAACATCATATTATGTCTCAATAACCGGGATATGACCTTATCCCGTTTTTGAGAAACCTGTAAACTCTAGCTGGAGTACTCCCAAAGAAACCGGGATACTAGTACATGAATACGTCTTATTCTTTTCTGACAGCTGTGCATCACTGTTAATGACGTGGCTCATTGCTCTGCCCACCATACCGTGACAGAATATATACACAAACTTTATGACGCCGTTTCTGTGAACTGGTTAGCAACAAAGCCATATTCCTCAAAACTGTGAAGTTTGTGCAACACGATAGCAACTCTCATGAGTAATGGAACTGGTGGTCCTGTTGTTTCCTCTGGTCTCATGAACGGTTCAGATACATCACATAGACAGTGAAATGACTTCCTACTCATACAGACATTTTTCTCTCCACTCTGTCACTGAACTTCATGATGACCCTCTCCTACCAGTCACGGCTGCATATCTTCATCCAGCGCTCCTTTGTCCTACGAGGTGACAAAGTGGACGACATGTTGAATATCGTTTGTCGTTCTCGCCTCGCTTTGCTGGTAATAATATGAATAATCCATATCAACAACACTGTGTTGGCGTTTAATAGCAGGAAGCCCACAATAAACCAAAGTGGCCTAATTTTTATAGCTATAATCAAATTAGTTTAAAATTAACCTATTAAGAAATGACAGATTAAATTACCGGGGGATAAACATTAGCAGCTGTTACGTCCCTGTCAGGGGGAAACCTGAACGTAACATGCTTTTTGTGTTCTGCTCTTCCCACAACCAATAAGGGCCAGCTGACAAGTCAAAATCACATAGCAGAGTTTATTTTATTTTATTTATATATATTTTTAGCGTAAAGGATCACAGCCCAAAAGATCAAACAAAAGACAGACAGTTAACCTAACTCCTAACTCAACAACAGGAGAAAACATATCAAAACAGAAACTCAGTCCTTCCACCACATAGAATTGAGAGTGGGTGAGAGTGGGTGAGAGTGGGTGAGAGCGGAGAGCGGCCGGCATCAGCTGGACTTTAAATCCTCCAATCAGCTGCTCAGGTCTTCATCGTCCAGTCAGCTGCTAGGACAGGTGTCATCCTGCCCACTCAGGAGGACATGTCAAAGTATCCTTGAACAAGATATGGGGCGGCTGTAGTGGTAGAGCAGTCGTCCACTTATCAGAAGGTTGGTGGTTCAATCCCCAGCTCCTGCAGCCTACATGTCGAAGTGTCCTTGGGCAAGATACTGAACCCCAAATTGCTCCCAGTGGCTGTTCCATTGGTGTGTGCATGTTTGTGTGGCATGTTTGCATGGTACGAATGCCACCACTGTATGAATGTTGGTGTGAATGGGTGAATGCTGGCTTGTGTTGTAAAGTGCTTTGAGTGGTCAGTCAGTCGATATGTAAGTACAGTCCACACAGATACTGAACACCAATCTGTTCCCTGGGCACCGTAAGGCTACATCGTACTGTTTATAAATTCTTCTTAAAGACACCACCTGCAACTAATTTCCTAAGACTAATCTGCTGCAGGGAGGGAGGAGAGAGAGCTGCCATAACAATGATCAATGAATATCCAAATTTCTTTGCGTTCATGTAAACGTCATATCCCAAAAATGATCTAAACTGGGATAAGCCTCACAACTGGGATACTGATGTGCATGTAAACACAGTCAATCAATCACACACTGGAGAGCAAACACAGAAAACCTAAAGGGGCAGACAGAACAAAACAAATCTAAAAATCCAAACACAGAGCATGAAACAAGGACAGAGGGTAACACAGGGCAACTTAAATGAGATAAGTAAAGACAGGAAGTGTTAATCCAAAAAACAAGGCATGGGAATATAAGTATAAACAAAATAAGACAGGAAATAGTAACACAAAATCATAGTAATGACCCTTCAAAATAACAGGAACAACAACCTAGAACCAAAACTATGACACTATGTAAGTTGTGCAGACATGTTTTATTTCCCTTGTTGAGGCTTTAGAATCATTAAGTGGGGATATTTTATATTTCTCTGAATCTACATTTTTGATATACAGTATATGCTGGATATGTAACAGCTTCTGGCCACCTGTAGGAGCACATGTAATGGAAAAACGTAGCATGGTGATTGAATTTCTTTCAAACTGGCCGTCAAAAGCTGACAGAGAGCCTTTTACTTCTGTAGGCAAAGAACCAGATATTTTTGAAGTCACTGTTGTGATGATTCAACCAGGGGTAAGTACTCAAACTGTGAGTCATCTAATAATCCACACTGTGGAGAAAATGAATGGGATTTTGTTTTCTGAACTGGGGCAGCCCCAAATAGCTTCCTCTTCTTTGGACCTTTCTTTCCAGTTGTAGCCAAGGTTCCCTGTGGGACATATCCCTAAATAACATGAGGTTGTAATACTCTAATGTTGCCATGATCAAAAAAGTAAGAAAATGTTAAGAGATTTCATTACGACAAAGTAAGGGTGTAATGGTGCGTTCCATTTACCTCGGAACTCTGAGCTGGGAATGACGTCACAACCAAATTGACTGCGTTCCTGTTAAACAAGTTGGAAAACAAGACAGAATCCTCCGTCTTGAAGCCTTCCAAGTTGGAAATTTGGCTCCGGGGGGGCGTTCCAGTTGAAACTTCCGACTGGGAACTCGGAAATTCCGACTTCCCTCTACAACAGCATGACAAGCAAAAGTAGCAAGCAATAAAACAATTTCTCACTAAGACAATAGTAAAAATTAAAACCCAACCTCAATTAAAAGCCAAAGAAAACAGGTGGGTCTTTAGTAAAGATTTAAACGTTTCTGGGGTCCTAGCAGATCTTATAAAAGCAGGTAAACTATTCCATAGATTGGGTGCAGCCACTGCAAAGGCCCGGTCACCTCTATTTTTGAGGTTAGATCTGGGAACATCCAGGAGGCAGCGACCAAACGACCTCAGTGCCCTTGCAGGAGTTTTAAAATGTAAAAGGTCTGCTAGGTATGGTGGGGCCGACCCGTCTTCATTGTGTTGTGTTGGACTTCTCCAGTCAGTCAGTCTAACAGTGTTGAGGTAGCAGCTAAAAGCCATGGGCTCAAGCCATGTTGTTGTGAGTATTCATTGTGATTAGCTGGCAGAAACTGACTGCTAAGAGCCCAGATTATGGCTCAAGGACTATATCATGGCAGTCTTTACAAATGTGGGAGGTAGAAGCACTTTAGAATAAACTGGTTTATGGTGGGATCACAAACATATGGGTCTTACAAACTGTGTGGTTTTCATCCTCCTAGGTGGGTTCCTTCTTCATGATCAACCTGTGCCTCGTCGTCATCGCCACCCAGTTTTCAGAGACCAAGCAGCGGGAGCACCAGCTCATGCAGGAGCAGCGAGCACGGTGTTCGTCCTCCTCCACCCTGAACAGCGAACCCGGGGACTGCTACGAGGAACTCTTCCAGCTGGTGTGCCACTTCCTTCGCAAGGCCAGGAGGCAAACCGTTGCTCTTTTCAACGCCCTGCGGGGGAAACCTCGTGGCTTTCGAGGTGTCGGAAGAGGTAGAGGAGGAAGACAAGGGAGGCAGAGGAAGGCCAATGGAAGGGAGGGGCGTGAGAGGAGAGCAGTGAGGAGGCACGGTGTGTAACTGTAAATATATTCCAGTAGAATTTAGACGCATGCTTTAAACACTGACCCTTTAACACCATTCATTTGCACCGTTTCAGGTCCACCCTGCTCTCACCATAATAAACCTGAGCACACCTCACCCATGGCCCTCACCTCTGCAACCGACGTCTGCCCTCAGTGTGCCGCAGGCCTATCACTCACTGACGGCATGGGACCAGTTCGCAGTGCAAATGATGAAGCAGAGGAAGGAGCTATGGAGGAAACAGACGGGGAGGGGGTACATCCTGCTAGTAAGAAGGGCCAGGAAGGTGCAGGGACACATGGGGGCTGTAGTCCCAAGAAGCGATGCAAGGAGCTCTGGCACGACACGAGGATGAAGCTGTGGGGAATCGTGGAGAGCAAGTACTTCAACCGAGGCATCATGATCGCCATCCTGATCAACACCATCAGCATGGGCATCGAGCACCATGAGCAGGTAGAGGCCGCTGCAGCTCTCCTCTTCACTATTAATATCCCAAATGGTTTGGTCTTCATGTTGCACCTCTTTATATCCTTCTTCAGTTATTCTCTTTCATCTCTGCATCACTTGTGCCATTCTCCATCGGTCTCTTTGCATACTGCAGGAAAGAGTGGCTAAAATACAAGAAATAAACGCTGAATTTGTGGAGAAAAAAATAAGTTGTTCAGTCTAGAAATAAGTAGGCTGATTAAAAAAAATAGTTAATAACTTTTAAAACAAGATAATTAATCTCATGTTTCCAGATCTAAGATTTTAAATCTTGGCAAGTACAGGACAATTCAGTATCACAGATATGTTCACACTCAACAAAAGCACAAATAGTTGTCAATAAAGACATCATGGTACAAAATAAGCAGGTTGCAAGCCTGTCTCAACAATAAATAGTTCATAAAAAGTCCATAAAATGTTATGCCAATTCTCCCAGAATGTCCAAACTATTTATCCTTTGTGATATTCCATTGTGCTCGCATTTGAGCACTGAAATATCACCATGTGATTTTCTTTTTTATTATTGGAATTAAGGGACAAAATACACCCAAATACAAGGCATGACTTTGGCATAATAGAATCATAACTTTATCAATCCAACAAATAGAGAATATATTTGCGAGCTGATTGCTACAAGTCGTTTAAGTTGTGCGCACATTTTATCTGAAGTTCATCTGAAATTTTCAAATTCAACATAAAAGACTTCGATTTTTTATTTTTTTTTCGATTTCTAAATCTAGATTAGTCTTAAAAAAGTCTTTTTTGGCCTGTTTCTGTGTGGCTGCAAACTGACCACTAGTCAAACTCTCACTATAACAGTGCAGCTCGTTGTCTGTGGCTACATATTTGATCTTTTCATACATTTCTTGTCAGGACAGAACACACAGTATCTACATGTCTTCACAAGATTAGCTCATAGCTATGAAACATTCAGTTCTAACCCTTCGTTGTCATCAGTCCTGTGATCTTATCAAAAACTCCTCAGGCCGCTGAGAGGAAAAAATAAGAACCCAGA
The DNA here is from genome assembly GCA_037577475.1 of Chaunax sp. Z400. Classification (NCBI taxonomy): domain Eukaryota; kingdom Metazoa; phylum Chordata; class Actinopteri; order Lophiiformes; family Chaunacidae; genus Chaunax; species Chaunax sp. Z400. The sequence goes on along the minus strand of CM075191.1, from coordinate 4,357,759 downwards.
ATTATTTTCATCTTCTCTAGACTTTACATGTGTAGTTAAAGACATCACAAACCATATTCTAACAATGCCTGGAAGGAGGTAAATTTATATATATTGTAGCTGCTATCTTGTTATTTAACACATTTATTTTACTCATTGCTACCAAATAAACACATTCAAGCAAGCTAACATTGTACATTTCTTAAAGGGAGAATCATAGCAGTTGAAGGATTTCCCTGTTTAATAATCTGTTGATGCACAAGCTGCAACTTTAGTCTGTCTAGTTGTTTTCAGCTGAACCAACAATCACGTTGCTTGCAGTGTGAATCCACATCCCTCTGCAATGTAAACTCGATGTTCTTTCTCATCCCTCTGTCTGTTTGCATGTGTTTTCCTCTGTCTGCCTTTATGATGCAGTAAAATGTGATTCAGGACAGATGTGCTGTCACTAACGGTAGGCTGCAGGATATACATTTAGCCACCAACACACTGTCTCACCTTTGGATCCGATCACACTCACCAAGATTTCCAAGTCAAAAAAATGATGCTTCATGCTTTCTTTTTTAACTCCAGCCTATTTATCCTGTTTCCTGTTTCTCCACTTTGCACCTCTGTCTTTTCATCAATATTTCTCGCTGTTGCTATACCATCGCCCACTCATGCCTGCCACCGCCGCAGTGGTGGGTCGTCTCTTATCTAAAAATAGAGAGAGGCAGAGCAGGCAGACAGACACTTTGCTCCTTTAATGGGGAGGAAATGGCAAGTTGAAATGTCTGCGGTTCCACTGCCTATTAACCAAACTGGTGTCATGCCTCCCTCTGGCTCAGTCTGTCTCATTGCTCTGATCCTTATCCTGTAGAGAGGTGCTTTCACCTGTCCCACTACACCTGCTGCCCCCGGATCGGTTGGTGTCGCAACAACAGATAGCCAGTGAGGGGAAATGTCAGCCATGCTTTGTTTAGATGATAGCCCACTAAGCCACTCGGCCGGCTACTGGACACCATTTGGATCTTTTTCATTCCCAAACAAACTAGATTGGTTAAAGTGTAAGATGTATTTAAGGATTTCCCCAAGACTTTTTTTTTTACCAGTGGAAAAATGTTGTTGTCATTATAACATGACTATATTTCTCTGACTTCTGTCATTACACGTTTAAATATTATAGTTAATATTAAATGCTGAAATTCTAGATGATGGGTTAGTTGCATAGATCGTGAAGCAAGAATCAGAATGTGTAAGGAATCTGCTATTTGTTCTAACATAAGCTGCAACCATACTAATCAATTAGATACAGGTTAGGTTCAGTGGCTGCTGGTGGTAAAAAACAACACAACACACTATAGTTTTGCATAAACACTTTTGTCCAATTGTCCAATCACATTACATAAAAAAAGCAAAAAACATGTTAATTCACTGCCAATAAAAGTGGGAGGGTCTAGAGTGCTGCATCCCGTGGGAAATCTGACACAACCAATCACAGAGAGCAGCATCAGGTCATCAGGTCATCAGGTCACCTGTTTACCAAAAGTAGAAGGACTCTAGACTCTCGTTTGGCCTAAAAAACATGAACTCTTGTCATGGTAAAAGTCCAAAGATATGATTTAAAAATACGAACATTGAGGTAAACTAAGAAGCCCAAGGTTATGTTTGAATTAATCACAGTGTAATCTCAGCTGAGATGAAGCGTCATCTTTATTCTCAGTCTTATAATCCCATGCATTTAGCCATCAACTGTATAAGAACACTTTTAAAGTATTACTTAGCTGAGGTTGTTGAAAAGTTAGCCAAACTCATGGAGCTGATATTAATTTTATGAGATATCTAGCTACAGCTGATAGCATCTGCCAGCAAAATCAATGTTTGCTGGCCAGAAATGAGAAGCCTTGGTCTCCCTCTGATATGACAAACCCATTGTTTCAAATATGTAATCATATTTACTTGTAAATCTGCCACCCCTCTCATTGTAGACAGCATTATGTGTCGTGAGCAATTAAATACCAGATGTAACAAAAGCAGGAAAGTGTTAATTTAAGGTGCAACTCGAGTTGATGATTATTCTTAAGGTGCATTTGTCATTTGAGGACTGTCACTGAGATAGAAGGGACTCTAGTTACTGCAGTGGCAACATGTGCACGACTGAAAATACAAGGCCATATTGTCCAATAAAGAGGATGGATTGTTCAAGTGAGAAGACACTTCAGAGACTTTAACAGCTGTTAAAGAATTGATAATGCAGCAGTGTGATGGAAACTTTGACAGGGATGGATGGAGATCAAACAACACAGTTTAATGATTGTCTCTCTCTGCCAAAGTGTCAAGATTTAACCAGACCGAAACAACCAGATTGATGTTGTTGGGACAGTCATGATAAAAAGATATTCAACAAAACCTACATATCTGGTTCCATATGGCTGTCAGCTGTATAACTGAAATGACAGCAGACTCCAGATTGATTTGGTAATCATCAGCAAAAGTAGGTCAGAGCATTCAAATCAAAATCTCAGTTGGGTGTTTGAGGACAATTAATCAATCCACTGAAAACAGTTGGATATCATAGAATGGAAATGAGAGAAATCTGAAAAACAGCTTAACCTGCCAACCCGGCCTGAGAGTCACTGAAGAGTCAACACTCAGCGGACACGACTTAGTAAAAGGGCATCATCAGAGTTTACCACAATTGCTGTTGAATTTGAATTTGAAGGCTAAAGTAAGAAACAGATTTGTTTCCTCTCTACAGAAAACAAGATTCCAGCCATAGTGAAGTGAAATCTGCTGTTAGGATGGAGATGTGTGTAACAGGACAAGCCTCAGATAACTCTTATCACACAGTGGACTAGCCATACAGGTTACAGCAGCCAATCCACGGTACAAATATGATGAAAGGTTTTATTTTTGGGTCTGAAACAAGAAATGATTGGATCTAAAATTACAGAAATTACATGGACCCACTGCCAGAATGTTTCCCATCAGGAAAAACAAGTCTCGTTTTAGGACACAAATAACCAAATGCTGGGGTTTTTAAGAACTTCACTTGAATAATAAAATAAATGTACTAAATGACAAACTGGTTAACGACTGATTTCCTTATCTCTAATGTACCAGACTAGAATACATTCATTTTGAAGGTTCACTCCAAAAATCAAAGATGCATATTTGACTAACTCGACAGCAGAAATCATGATTTAATCCATAAACTATATTTATGAGCAGTTTCTGGTAGAAATAGTTTTTTTCAACCATATCACAGAAGGAAATGTGCTTCTGCTCCTGACAGGATGGGATGGAATCATTATTGGCATCCTCCTCAGCTGATTAGCTCACTTATAGCTGAGTTAACTTAGCCTTTCAAGCTAGCGTAGCTTCTCACTGTGTGCTGATACAGAAAGAAAATTACACCTCCTCATAAGGTCTTTGAGTTATCTTTAGTAACAAGGTGACGATCCTTGGAAAGATGCATTGCTGTTGAGGTTTTCAAATGTCAGTGTCAAGCTGAAATCTAGTTACATTATATTCAGGAGATGGCCGACATCTCCAACACTTGGTAATTTAGTTGTCTAAATAGCACCACAGGTAAGAGGAGGATATGTATCCGTGATCAGATCCGAGATCAGATCAGAGCAAGACGGGACATTAGACAACTCCCCCACACGCAGATCTGCATCAACAGCTGAATTCACTGTTGTGTCTATAGCTGGGCAGTGATTGGCTGTTTAACCTTTCAAAATCAACACCACAGAATAAGAGCACGGTGTAGTACTGCAGGAAATCTACTTTTGAGGAGCGTCAATAAACTCAACAAAGTCTGCAGCACAAACAGAACTGGACAGTCTGACATTGTTTTTTTGTTGTTGTTCTGTTCGTGGAGGCCATGATAGGCATGCACAAAGCTGGGCTGGGACGTCATCGTTTTCAGAGGAGTTGTGTTTTCCACGTTTACGCGATGATGCTACGTTAGCGTTTTCAAAAGTTTGTGTTTTCGAGCCCCAAAAACGCCGTTCTTGTGTAAACAAACAGCCGAAATGTTTACTGTTTTGGGGTAAAACGGTTGTGGTGTTACTCTTCTTAGACTTTTTAGAGCATTCCGGTGTATGGTAACAGTAGAGTTTAAGGCACCCGTGTGTGTGAGGCAGGTCTTCGGGGCAACATTGTTTTTCTAGATACTGAAACTGAGCATTTAGCACTAACTTTATTTTTAGATTTTGTTAAAGTTGCTAACAAAAGTTTGGTTTTATTTGCATACTGCTCACTTTCTTAAGCTGTGACTCCTCAGTGTGATGTCATACTCCTCTGACTTGATTCTGGAAAACACAATTCTCCAGATCTGTTACCAGGTCTTCAGTAATGAGCCTGTGTGCAGTAATGGATCTCCAGGGGCTGGGGACACTGTTTGGCTGCTCTGCAAAAAGCGGTCAGCCATCGCATCGTTCCAGACACTCGTGGGCCTCATGCATCATTAGCCCATGTTTTCATACAGCTAAACACTCATTAGTACTGACAAACACACACACACACTCATATGCATGCAGCGGTCCAAGCAGACACACACACACTGAGATAGACATATAAATGCAAAACACACAGAGCTCATTGATTCTGGGCCACAGAAATGTCAGAAGTGTCATCGCTGACGTTAAGGGGAGCTCTGTGGAATAGTGATGCGCTGTAAATCATGACAGTACCAAATTTAGCTCCTTGTGTGTGTGTTCTAAGATGTATTTAGCAAAGTAAAACAGAAACAGCTCAAAGGATTCATTCGCCCTGAGACTGACGGCAAATAAAAGAAACTGAGATGTGTTATAAAGACATTTGGTAGAAGCATCGTTGTTTGCTAATGTTCACATTGTTTTTTGCTAATGTTCACTTTAGCAAGATGAAGAAGACTTACTGGAGGTGTGTTAAATTGATAATTTTGTCATTCTCAGTAAATTAACAATTACTCTGATGGTGTAACATCCAGGACCGGATAGATATACAGATTGGAAGTAAAATGATTCGACCCCAATTGTAGATTTATTGGCAAAATCTACTATTTATCAGCTGTTTACGATAACCAAATCAATCAAGAACAGTTTAAATAGCTCAGTGCAACATATTGTTGCACTGAGCACTGAGCTAAGTGTTTTCCATTATCTATTTTTACAGCTACTGCAGTCTCTAAGTGATCCAACCCTTAATGACCAGCGTCTCTAGCTCTTTGTAGACCTTTTAGCTGCTATGACCTGCTGCAAACCTGATGCATATCCAGACACCAGCTTCTGGCAGCGTTCCTGAGGAATCTTAGCCCATTCCTCATGGACAAAGGCCTCCAGTTCTGGAATATTCCTGGTTTACCTGCTGCAACCTCCTTCTTCAGATCCCACCAGAGATTTTCTATGGATTCCAGTCAGGCGACTGTGACGGCCTCTAGAATGATCCAGGACTTCTTCTGAAACCAGGCCTTGGTGGACTCTGAGGTCTGCTTGGGATCATTGTCTTTTTGGAACGTCCAATGACGGCCGAGCTTCATCTTCCTCACAGATGGAGACGTTTTCTTCTAGGATTTCCTGATCCTTGATGGAATCCATCTGACCCTCTACAGGCTGCAGGTTTCCAGTGGTCCAGGAAGCAAAGCAGCCCCAGATCATCACTGATCCACTGCCATGCTTCACTGTAGGGTGTTCTTCTCAGCATCAGCTTCATTCTTCCTCCTCCAGACATACCGCTGATCCAGAGGCCCCAAAAGTTCCACTTTGGTTTCATGGCTCCACAGAACAGCATCCAGAACTTCTGGGTCTGATCTAGATGGTTCTGAGCTACTGGAGCCACTTCTCTTGTCTTCTGGGTCAGCAGTGGTGAAGGTCTTGGAGTTCATGGAGCCCTGATGTACATTTAGGCCTGAACAGAAAAACCTTTGGGACTCTGCTGCTAAAGTAAGTCTATGAAGGTTGGCTCAGTGTTCTTTACAATATCGAATTCCAAATGTGTCTATTATGAAGGACGCTACAAAGGGGTTTGAATAATTTTTAGACATCAGTAGACAAAAGCAGCATTTTGTGTTGAATAGGAAAAATAAATCTGTTGCACTGAGCTATTTAAACTGGTATTGTTTGATTTGTTTATTGCAAACAGCTAATAAATAGGATATTTTTTCCAATAAACCTAATATTCAATAGGGGTTGAATCATTTTGCTTCCATAGCATCACAACTCCCCTAACCAACCATGGATGTAAGGAAGTGTCCGAGGTGAAAGGAGTGAAAGTTTGACCTTTGTAATGGCAGCATGTACTGTATGTGACAACATACATGGTGAAGATAACGTGTTGGTTTTTACGTGATGCTGTGTTGTAGGCAGACAGTAGAGATGTGTAGACAGATGGAAATGAACAAAGAATTCAATCATGCAATATCTCCTGTAGCTTTTTAATTTCTCACTAGAAAATAAAGCAAAGGGTTTGAGTCTGTGCTGTGTGTTTGTGCGTAGTACATGTGCACATCACGATGTTTGTAGTTGACAGCCTTATTAGCTCTAGCTATTAATTAACAGGGACTGCTGGCTATTTGTTGATATGTGACAAAAGGAATCATGATGTTTCTGAAGATGACTCACGTTCTATTTCTTCTGTCATTTGTTCTGCCTCTCATTCCCTCTCAGCTGAAGATGGCTGTTCATCTGGTGGCAAAGTTTGCTAAACTATGTGTCAGGGTGTGAGAGGAGCTGTCATGGTTGTCAGTTTTGTTTTGTTCTTTGTTTTATGAGTTTTAATTAGCCTTGAAGCTACGTGGCTATACTCTTTGTACATGTTTTGCATTTTTAAAGGTATACTATGATATACCTGTCTGTGTCTGCAGAGACCCTGCTCTTTAAAGTCACTTATTCTCTTAGTATTTTATAGTGTATATATATATATATATATATATATATATATATATACATATATATATATATATATATGTATATATCTATATATATATATATATAGATATATACATATATATATATATATATATACATATATATATATATATATATATATATTTGGGAATTAGACTCAACAATCAATCATCTGTCCTACTTACTGCACTTCTCAAACAACCTGCAAAGTATACCTTTAACTTTCTCCCTTCTTTCCTTTTCCTTTTTTATCTTCTCTCTCTTCTTTTTATATCCCCTCTTTTTTGTATTTTCTGTTATTATTCTTCTCTGTCAGCCAGAGGAGCTCACAAATGTTCTGGAGATCTGCAACATCGTCTTCACCAGCATGTTCTCCTTGGAGATGGTCCTTAAACTCACAGCGTTCGGCTCTTTCAACTACCTGAGAAATCCTTACAACGTGTTCGATGGAGTCATCGTCATCATCAGGTAATCATGCAGCATCGATATCCTGAATATACAGTATTTTGGAGGAAAGAGGGTGAATACAGAGAGCTGTATTTTGGAGGACAGACATACACTTGACTGGTGTGATTGAGGGAGCATATTATTTTTTATTCTGCCAGACTGTTCTGGAAAGAGGTCCTGCGGTTAAATTATTCATGTCAGTCTTTGTCAAATTGTCATCTGTGTTCTACATTTGATGAAATGTACCACCTGCATGCATTTGGATGCCACAGTGTCAGACAGGTTTTGTCTTTTGTTGTGTGTGCCTGCAGCTTCAGGTGAGTGGCTGTTCTTTTGATCTGCTGGCGTTTTGTTTTTTTCCCAATTCATCTGGCTGAGCGCCTTTGTCATTATAATCTGGAGATCAAACACATATCAAAGCAACTAAAACTGAACAAGATCAAATGTGCAGCCTGTCACAGAAGATACATGTTGATTGAACATATCTGCATCTGCCTCTCGATCCAATACTAATCTCCCTCTCTTCATCATCTGAATGTCCTCAGATATTCATACAGAGCTGTGCCCCTTTTCAGAGCTGATACTATGTCGATGCTATTTCCATGTGCTGATTGGATTCTTTGATAAGCATCTCAATTAGTAGACATGTTTCTTTAAAGCCAGATTTCCCTCTTGGGGATGGTTCTCTCCTTGTTCTGAACACCTATCAGAACTCAACGGGAAGATAAACCTCCTTTAATCCCTTCTGTGGTTGTTCTGCAGAGGCAAACAGCAATTAAAAAGGTCATTAAGTATTAAAGCAACAGCTTGATTTCTAATGTCCAAAACATGGCCTCAGTAATGCCTTAAGTAGACACATTAATTACTGCAAGATAAGAAAGATCAATTCCTTATTTCGCCCAATAATTCGTTGTGAGACTATGAAATTTAAATACACATTAAAGCTAGATGTTTCCCCTCAACAATGAAGGCATTACACCGTCTAATATATGGATGTGAATTAAAATATAATCAGTACTTTCTGAATACCCAACAGTGTGACTTATTATGTGCTCTGATGGCACAGATTAAATGTCAGTCCCAGCTGAAGCCTATTTTTCTTATTATTGTTTTTACGTTTGTCTTTCTTCTTTCTGTCTGTTGTTTGGAGGCAGTCTTATTTTACCCATGTCATTTTGTGTGGGTTGAAAAGGGATTTCTGTCTCTAGCCACTGTCAAAAAAAACTCACTTCCTGTGGACAGACAGCATCTAGAGTCACACCCCCATTATCCCAGAAATGGCATGAATATTGGAATTAGCCTTATATATAGCATTGTAAATGGTAAGGGTGTGTAGGTCATAGTGGTGGATGGGCATGTTGCTGACTTTAATGCTGGTGATTTAGTCCTGATACGGTCAGAGCCTGGACGCCAAACTCAAACTATGTTCTGCTTCTGTAATTATAAATGTTTGGAAATCATGATTTGTCTGACTGAAATATTCTTGTCTGGTGGCAGGATGTGGGATCCTGACACCTCCAGGAAGTGAAGCAGACACTTTAATGTAAATGTTGCAGATTCATACCTCTGTCTCTTCTCAGCGTATGTGAGATTGCCGGCCAGTCCGACGGTGGTTTGTCTGTGCTGAGGACCTTCAGACTGCTCAGGGTGCTGAAGCTGGTGAGGTTCATGCCAGCTTTGAGGAGACAACTGGTGGTCCTCATGAAGACTATGGACAACGTGGCCACCTTTTGCATGCTGCTCATGCTCTTCATCTTCATATTCAGGTAAGGTTACACATATATGAACGGAATAACATCTGTGTGTGTCTTGTTCTGATGCCGCTCCTAATTATCTACTGTACCAATGCACTTAGTTTTTTTTCCAGGGAGATGACAAAGAGAGATCATTGTTGCATCCTCTTGCTTTTATGTGCGTTTACATGTGCTGGCTTCTTTCTTTCCTTCAGTCTTGTGCACCTGCTTAACGGCTGCCTCTGAAGAAAAAGGTCACAGTGTTCCACAGCAGCTATTAACCCTGGGTGCAAAATAATGAGCAGATACTTCAAGAGCTGGTTAAAATTTAACAAGCAAAGACTGAACTGGAGCAACATAACAAGCAGGCATTTCCAGGCGCTTTAAGAGCCTAAACGATCTTTAAATGGTCAAGCTAAAAGTACAAGCACTTATTTTTTTGATATTGCTTTTTAAAGCAGGACTGTTATACAATACTACTGATTCACTCCACTACTAATGGTATGACTGGATTCCCTGCAATGGATTATTGTACATAACTATAATCCATAATTTGAATGCATTTCATTTCACATTAAAGCACCACTTACATTACTTTTAAATGTTAGCACGGCCATTAGAGTAGATGACATCTTGTGCAATCAAACATTTACACTGTGTCAATTGTTCTAGCAAGAAAGTGTTACGTTCCAGCTACAAAAACAACAGATAGCATAGCTGCTTTAAAAAGTTGCTTTTATTAAATTGGAAGCAGTCGAGACAAAATAAAAAACTGACACTGACACTACTTTTGCATTTCAGTATCCTGGGGATGCATATCTTTGGCTGTAAGTTCAGTCTCAAGACAGAGACGGGTGACACGGTACCAGACAGGAAGAACTTTGACTCCCTCCTCTGGGCCATTGTCACTGTTTTCCAGGTAATCAACATGTCACTGTTTGGATACGTCTGCACACAAACACAGCAGCACACAAACACAGCAGCACACAGCTCTGCATAAGTACTTGCTGTTCCCTTCATCGGCTTCCAATAACTTTAACTAAATAACCAATAACAGCTCCTAGGAACCAAAATCAGAGACAAAAATTAAAGAAACTATTTGTTAAAAGTAATTCATTCTTTGAATAGCAGACATATACATGTCTGGAATGCAAAGGGGTTGGATTCAGAATGCAAGACTAATATTACTCTATCAACTTCATCAACTTTGACACCTTCCATGGGCTGAGATATTTCTAATATTATGGTCATATCATGCCGTTTCCCTTGAAGGTGCCATCCCTCAGGGATGATGCGAGTTCCAGCGGATATACCTACCTGAACCTTCAGCCTATATTCTTGTGAGAAAAGCCTCCGGACATATAGATACAGTTTGTGGAAAAACTTCACATAATAAAAATATTTATCAGCCAACTTCCCAGGCTCTGCACAACAAAATGAAGTTGTTGGTGTGCAGCTTTCTGATCAGATTACATTTCTTTGATTAAAATAAACTAATCTAGGTTATAAATCCCTGCCTCCTAGAAATTACATTTATATACAACAAGTTTTCAACAGCAAATATGTTTTTAAGAGAAACTGTATTATGTTTAGAGACATCGAATATTTGACTGCATTAAATACTACCTTTATGTTCTGCACTGGATGCACAGGGAGGTGGTCAGGGTGGATGGTGGACACCAGAAGTAACCATTCGAGTCCAGACTCTAGTCTGTGGTCACATTTAGGCAACAAAAGTCGTTTGGTCCAGGTTAAGAAACGATTGTCTTAGGCAATAAATGCACAATGGTTAACGAGGGAAACACAATTTGTTTTGTTCCAGAAACAAATGAAATACCGTGTGACTGAATAATCTACTGATATGTTCTGTATCTGTATTTTTGCCTCATACGTTAGCAACATTTCCTCATTACGGTAATAGAAAACGTAATTGGTCGTCATTTTGTTTCCCTTATAAATGTACTTTCGGTGTAAACTGGTTCTATATAAATCTAAATTCTCGGGAACCGGGCTGAGGTTATGTTAATAGCACTGTTGGATATAACACAGCTTATGTAGAATGCATTTATTAAATGTATTTAGATATGCAGATGACATGCCATTAGTCTTCAGCTTCAATACACTTATACTGTATTATGGATAATAATGGCTGTACAAACATTCTTGCATGCATACTAGAACACTGTGGTAGCCTGATAAAAACTGATCAAAATGAGTGTGTTGATCTATGTAATCCTCTCAGATTCTGACCCAGGAGGACTGGAACGTGGTTTTATACAACGGTATGGCAGCCACTTCACCACTTGCTGCTCTTTACTTTGTGGCCCTCATGACCTTTGGAAACTACGTCCTCTTCAACCTGCTGGTGGCCATCTTGGTGGAGGGCTTTCAGGCGGAGGTAAAGAGACTCATTGCCAAGTATTGCCACACAGCGGGACATATTACTGTCTCCATAGTCTGCACATTCATTTATTCATTGATGATTGAGGCGGCCAGGCCAGGTTTGTTGATCTTATTTGTTAATGTCCTTTTTAACAATATTAATTGGTTTAACCTGCATCAGGAGAGGTGAAATATTTCAAATGATCACTGACATGCATTGTCCTCTAACAACAACAATCAAAGATGCACAGCAAATTATTATAATGTATTACAAACAAGTGCCACATTTCTAATGATGTGGAAATTAATTATTTACTAAAGCATGACTTCTCGATTAGATTGATTAAACTGTGATTCACACAGCCTTTCAAAATTTCAATCAAATGTCAATCACTCTCAAATGTTCAAACACACCAAATGTTTATAGAATATAGCACTAACCATATTTTATTATATTTATTATTTTTTAGATTAAATCGTTTTAGATTATTAGATTATCAATTTATTGTGAAAATGATATATAACACACTAAGCTCAGGCGTAAATATTAATCATATATTTAACAGCCTCAAAGGCTATGAAATCAAATTTTACACTCTATAAAGGATAATCACAGTATCAGTCAAAATGATATTTATCAGATGCTGAACAAGCAGTCCAAAAAAACCTGTCTATTAAACACAACAGTGTAATTTCTGAAGCCATCCATCTCAGTGGAAAACACTGGAAAATGATGCTGTCAATCTGCCGTCAGATGTCAAGCTGTGCGACTCACAGATGTGTCGGTGGAAAATTGTAGTGTGGTTCAGTGATTCAGTGGAGTTTTCAAACACAGATCAGTGTATTACCATATTCATGGCCTGTAGCTACAGTATGTTGTCAGTTGAAGGGGAAACACTGACACAGATCACAAGGGTTTTGACTGATCTTTTAAAAATGCCAAAAAACCATCAGTTTTTCACTCTGTCTCTCCATCTATTATCTCTCTCCTCTCACTCCCTCCGACTTTGTCACCTTCGTCCAATCATCCATACTCTGTCTGCTGCTGCAACACCCTCCATATTACTGAGACAGTTTACTCCAGACTTCCCCATTGTGACAACCAAAGGGGACATCCCATTGGTCTTAACAAAAGCTGTAGGGTTACTGCGTAGAGCCACCCTGATAACCTTAAATTGACAGAGAGAGTGGACTTTGACAGTCTCTTATTGCATGAACCTCATGTAATTCCCTGTCCTTTTGGTTATCATCTTCTCTTTTTGTCTCCAGGGTGATGCCAGTCGTTCTTATTCGGATGACGACCGCTCCTCTTCCAACTTTGACGAAAGCGAGAAACACGAATCTATAAAGTTGTCTGGTGAGTTATTTGCCTATCAGCATTATAATAAAGTTTGTTTTTTTTAATTCAGGTTTATCCATCTGTTACTTTACTTAAAATGACTGACACATCTACTCCGGGCTGTGATTTAATACACCGTAGACAGCGCGTTACGTCAATCATTAAAAAAAAGCCAAGGCCGGGTCAAGGTCGTTTAACAAGGTAGTCCTGGGGGATGCCAAGAAGTTACTAAACCAGATGAGATAATCTCTCCAGAATGGTCTGGTCCACCCCGGGATTTGCTGCCAGATGGATGTGCCCAGAAAACCAAAACGGAGATACCCAGGAGGCATCCTGATCAGATACCCGAGCCTCCTCAGCCGGCTCCTTTTGATGCCGAGCAGCAGAGGCTCTACTCTGAGCTCCTTACCCTATCTCTAAGGCTGAGCCCAACCACTCTACGCAGGAAATGATTTGCAATCCCATAGTTGCAGTCACTAGAGCTATAGCGATAGCTCATCATTGCTTGGTTAAAAAAGTAGCCAATGTAATAAGTGCAGCTTAAGAATAGTTTACAAATGTTGAATGTTAAACCTTCATTTTTATGAAAGAAATCCATCATTTCTGTGAGTTGAGTTGCAAATTTGATGCACCTCTAATACCACAATTCAAATCATAGATTCATGACAAAACAAGATAGCAACAGTCTGCTTGCAAGTACACTTTGTTTTCCAGGCTTATTCTAGAAGCTAGATGTACTCAATCCCCCCCCAAAAAACTAAAGGGAGACACAACTATGTGCCAAAAGCCAACAAACAATTCAGAACAGCCAGCAGTCGAGATTGTGTATAAATGAGCTCTGACTTTATCCAGAGCCCATAATGAACCTGTTACAGCCATACCGCTTCCTCAACAGACCCAGTAAACAGCACAGTTCAGAGAGGATTAAACATGAGTTCAGATGGAATCTCTCAGATGGTGTAAACGGGCCACTGCTGCAAAGGAGATGTGATCTATGAAACTACCAAACTGCCCTCTGTTCCTTCATGGAAATGGAAATATAACAAGGTGTTTTACTGTCGCTCCACCGGCACCACACAGAGGTATTAACCTTTGGTTGTTTGGCTTTTCCTTTTTGGTGTTGGCTGCTAGTTTTCACTCTCAGCCTCTCTCTGAATTTCTGCATTTTTATCTCTTTTTGTCCAAAAAAGCCTAAGAAGCAAACCAACAATGACACTTTTGTTTTCTTTGTATCTGTGTATTTCCAAAGCTTAAGACAAGGGGCGAATTTTGGTACCCCAATCATTTCAAATAAGGTTTTCTTATGAGAGATTAATTAGAATTAAGTGAAAATAAAATCAGAAATTGTTGTCTCAGAAACAGTTATGTTTTTAGACTTTCATTTGAACGTTTTTTTCCATTGACACAAGCCTTCAAAGACCAGAATGTAAAGTGTTTTAAAGCTCAGTCTAATACTTGTCTTAAGCTATTTAAAATGTCCAAATGTATTGAGACATTCTCCAGACCTCCATAAGACTGACATTTTTTCCTCTTCTCTCAATTGTTGAGTTATTTCTCCAATGACTCTGAAGCTGCAAATATACTGTAGCCCACGGCAGTTTGAAGCCTGTTACCAGGGTGGAAATGTAAGACATCACCTGGTAAAATAGAGACAGATAAGCCATGACTTGTGAGCATTCTTTCTAGATGCCTTCAGGAATGAACCAAAATTCTAGTTTGACGATGGTGAACGATGTGAAAAGTATGTGAGAATATCTGGAGTTGGCAACATTGACTCTTTTAACTGATATGTCTCTACCACCTCTAGACCCAAGGATCTGCACGCTGACACCCAACGGCCACCTGGAGCTGGGCGCTCTTTCAGGGTCCAGGGGATCCTACTCCTCAGAGAGGCGGAGCTTCACCATCGAGTCCAGAAAGAGCAGCGTGATGAGTCTGGGCAAGAGCAGCCTGGAGAGACGCTCCCACTCTCTAGTATGCAGTCATATTCCACTGACACACAAGCATTTGTAGATCAGTCAACATTATCTGTTAACATCACTGGCAACCATTTTACAACAGTCTTTATCAAATACTTTCTCACCTTTAAGGAGAATTAGATTTTATAAAAACAATAGTTGATTAAGGTATGGAATGAAAATATTGTTGTACAGTCTTTAAATTGTGATGAAATGGGAAATCCTCCATAGTTACCATTGAATTTCATCATATTTTATACTGCGGGTGAAAGATTTAATTCAGTAGACATGTTTACGGAAGAAATTCTGATTTTGGTTGATTGTTTTTTGAAGAAATTCTGCAGTTCTGGTTGACAGACATCCCATTTATATTTTATATATGGGGATGGGCCGGAAGGGTTTAATTGTGTGCCATTTTGAGCTTCATTTTAGTCATTTTCTATTTATTCATTGCATTCGGGTTGAAAGCGTGAGCTTAATTGCAACCTACTTGCAGTTTGTTGCATTTTGACTCTGGCAAATAAATATCTAAATCTAAATATCTAAATATCACAATAAGTAAAAGTGTTTTTTGGGGGGAAGTTTAATCTTAGGAAGAAAGCAAGCTCACTCACCCATCATTTATTTGAGTCGTTATGTGTCCAGTCTGATCTTGAGCAAACAGCTGATAGGTAGAGTACGTGGTTTATATCCATAACGTAGGCTAAAGGACTATGGATGGATAATGTGTCCAATATGGTACATTGCTTGTCCAGATAGCTGGACTGCGATGTCATGGATGCTTTTATTTTTTCTATTTTAAATCAGATAGTTGTTGTGACTATACATAAATTATGCATATACTGTGTATTCTAACTAGCCAAACACAGCAGAAATGCCGCAGTTTGTGCCTGAAACAAACTAACTAAACTAAAATGTATGGCTCAGCATCCAGTTGCCATGGCAATCTGAGACACTGAGAGAAGTAAAGAGGAGAAGACAGACTGGAGACACTGTGACTGAGGGAGACAGAAAGGGTGATGCAGTAACAGGAAGATGGTGGGGATTGGAAACTGCAGACATGATAAGCTGTAGTTTGGCTTTCACCTCGAAGGTGATAATGTTAAAAACAGTGGGGGAGGAAGATCCACCCCAGTGTCTCCTCCTCTTCTCTCAGAGCGCTGCTATTTAGATGAAATCAGGAGGCATCATATGGAGCAAAAAGTACTGCAGTGTTGAGCATTCAAGACAGATGCTTGTGAATGATTTCATGAGTTTTACTGAAGTTTAGCTGAAGTTTCATCAGCGTAAACGTGTTCTGTCCTCTTGGATGAAATCACATTAGAGGTATGAATCACTGCCTTCTGCTTGTTGCAGGGTTTACTTCAGTGTCTCATACTGTAAATCAGACACTGCTGATTGGTGAAACTCTGGGCCAAAGATGCGTCACTATTGTGATTGCAGCACAATCAAGTGATGATCAGCCTGGTGGGTGTCCTGCTTTGCTGCAGGTTTCCATGTGTCTGATGACATCTGCTTGAAGATGCAGAAAGGGATTGTAAAAACATCTCGAGTGGAGTTTAAGATCTCTTTCCTAACACCAGAATTAAATGTAATTAACCACAAATCAGATTCCGTTGTTCAGCAATACCTCAAATGATGTTTACTTAGTTTTTTGGCTGATAGTATATTCATTTCGTGGTTTTTATGCATAGATATAGAGCATATTATAAGACCTAATATGTGTAATAAACAGTACATGTAAGATTTGTAATTAAACAGAAGTCAAAGTCAAAAGGTTCCTCAATGCCAAGAATCAGAAAAGGGATTAAAATGTTGATGGCAACATATTCAGTCATTCAATTTCTGCACTTTAGCTTGGTTTAAAACGTTATTGTCCTCAAACAGGACATTTGTGTGATAGAACATAATAGAAACAGCAATGGTTTAACAATGGTAACATGAAATAAAATAATAAAATGCACTTCATCCATATGCTAAAATGACTAATATTATATATTATTTGACCTTATTTAATTGCGTTATTGCCAAAGAAAAGAAAATATTTTTACATCCATACCTGCAGCGAGAGGGTCCTGACTGAAACCCAGATGCAGGTGGTACAAGCCTGTCTGTGACAACCCTACCGTTCTTTCCACAGCTCTTTTTTCCAGCATTTACATATTAGCAAACAATGCAAAAGGAAAGAAACCTGCATTGTTGGAATGTGTTTTCACTACAATAGTTTATCATCAGCAAACCTCTGCCTTTACAGAAATCAATAGTCAGTACAACAGAATGAGCAGAATTCACTGGACTGGAAAAAAAAACAGTTTGCATGGGTGTAGAGGTATCCAAGTATCTGGAATTAAGGTGGTAAATTGGATTATTTAGTGTAACAATAATCTGATGTGACATTGATGCTAAGATTTAATCACGTCTCATATTGGAGAAAGTAATTACTGTATGTTTGGCTGTAAAGAAGAAGCCTGCAGCTGCATTATATACGCTACACTACTGTTAGATAGTGCCTGTGGTTTATATGGAACAGATTGTCCTGGCAGTAATATTTGCTGTCTGATTCAGCCACACAAACACACACTTAATGTCCCTCTTGAGTAAACCACAGTGTAGTTCTGTGAGGACTAAGGTGTTATTTAAAGCATGCATGCTTCACTAGTGTTCCTATAGAGACGGATGCATAGACTCAGGTTTATGCCGCTGGCTGCTAAAATGTTCGTTTCCAACATGTTATTAGGTCTATCAAGCTGAGAGGATTAGACATGTGGAAACAAACAGGACTGGTTATGTTCTCCTAAGTGGAACCGGCACTCTGGGGTTTACATATGACTGCTGAGTTCACTGCAGTTCACTCATTTGAAAAAAAACCCACTTTGGTTCATTTGTTCAGTCATTTGGCTCTTTGTTAATAAATGGCTGGCAGTTACTTATCCCTATAGCTCCATAATAACACACTGTATTATCCTGTACATCCACAAAGCAGCACCACTGCAGCAGGTGGGAAACACTTCATCAGGAGCATTTATGGCCAACAAGTTAAGGAGAATTCACTTTTGATGAGTTTTTAAGATGAGCAAGATCTTCTAAGCAGGCAGCATGACCTTTTTTCTTTTTTATTTAGAGAGATACGTGCACTGAATTACATCCTAATAAAATGCACAGTGGTAAGTTTGATATTCATTCACAGTCCACATCCTGCAACTGCAAATGTCTGTCAAATTTCTACAGAATTGTGAATACAATACCCATTCACAATTTGCCCTGTTTCTTTGAATTAATCTCAGAATTCTGAGAAAAAAAAAATCTACTCAGTTTTTCTGAATTAACAACATAATTATTTAATTAATTCAGAAAAACATACCAGAATTGTATTTTTTCATAAAAACGTTTTCATGTTTCACGTTTTTTCTGATTTAACGAGATAATTAAGAACATTTTTTTTTCTTGAAAACTTCTCAGAATTCTAAAAAACAGGGCTTCCATAAATTCCACTGTAAATCACTATATAAAGTAATACACAGGATAAGCGGTTACAGAAAATGAATGAATGAATGAATGTGCAGTATAAACCCTGCTTTTCCAGCATTTTGACATGCATGTTAACATTACTCATTCATTAAGAAATAGAAAAGAATAGAATAGAATAGAATGATTTATTGTCATTGCACTACTGTACAGTGGAATTCAGTGCACCTCTTTCAGTGGTGGGAAGGAAAACACAAGATAACGTAAAACAAACCATCACACAGAACAATAATAAATAGTAAATAGTGTTTAGATGTGATGATTGTGGTTTTAATGGATGCACACGGCTGATAATTCCTCTAAACATACCTGTCTTTTCTAGCGTCATGGTCGCAGTCCCAACTACCACAACTGGGGTCGTCCTTTCACTCCACAGTCTGCATGGAGCCGCAGGTACATGACTAGATTTACCTCCAGAGATTGATTTCAGCGTTTGCCTTAATGAATTCTTAATACCCTCATTAAGCCTTAATTACCAACATGGAAACATCAGACCTTTGCTGTTGTTAATGCTCTTATTAAATTCATGAATAAAATCTGAATGTGTTGATTACCTCCTTATTGATACTGTGTAAGTTGTTCATCAATATTAAAGAACTCTTAATTGTGCTCCTGGTCTCTTTGGCTCTGCAGGTCCAGCTCGAACAGCCTTGGTCGGAGGAGCTATGGCTTTGGAGGGGCTCCTCTAGTAGGAGGGAGCCTCAGAGTCCACAGCACCCGCTCCCCCCACTCCTACACCTATGCCGCCGAGCAGGAGTCCCTTCTCTCTCACCCATCCTACTCCCATCATCCTCTACCCCCTCATCATCCACCGCCACCCACGCTCTTCCTCTCCAGGCATTTTGCTGCGAGGAGAGATCGGCGAGCTCTTTCTCTGGAGCTCCCGGAGCTGCTGCGGGCAGGCGGGCAGCCCCCGGGCCTGCCCCACGTCCACCCAGACCCTGGGAGGAGGAGTGACTCTGGGGCAGGTGCATCTACCACTGGGGGGTCTGGGGCTGGTTTAGGAGTGGATCACCGGGACTGTAATGGCAAGACACCAGGTCCCCTCACTCAGCTGATGACTGACGTTTTCCCTCAAGTCAATGCACGAAAGGACAGAGCAGACCTCGATGAAGAGACAGATTATGTGAGTCACCACAACCAATTCCATTAGAGCAGCAAATCAATGAATGATCGGAGCTTCGTTCATTCTTCAAGGATGAGGTGCTCAACAATTGCAGTGATGCATCTTTTTAGTGTTGTCGTTTATGTCAAAATGATGGAGGAGCTTCGGAGCTGCTGCTACTTTTGAAATCCTCAATGGGGATTTTTTTGATTGGTTTAGTTCCCCTGATGAGAAAATACTGAAAAAAACCCATATTTGTGAGTTAATGTAACATTATTGTTTTATGTAACCTTCACAGTCAGTTTTATAACATGACAAAGCATCTTTTATCATCCTCTGGGTGAACAAATTCAATCATTTTAGCAGCATTTAATGTATGGATGGATTTAGGATCAAAGAAGTGTGATAATGCTAATGCTAAAACAGAAAGTTGATGCTATTAACCACTGATCAAAGGATTTTTTCCCATCTCATCCCTCTTCCCTCCTCCAGAGTTTGTGTTTCCGTATCCAGAAGATGATGGAGGTGTACAAGCCAGACTGGTGTGAGACCAGAGAGGAGTGGTCCGTCTACCTGTTCTCCCCACAGAACAAGTGAGTTAACAACATTTCTGCTTCGGATAAAGTCATTATCTGGGTCACAGAGTCTCCAACTGGGGACACACATGCAGAGGATGTCAACACAGTAGTTTCCTAAAAAGAGAGTCAGTTTTTGCATATCTCTGTATATAGTATACCATACTTCTCTGTTCTCTGAACATCCTCTCAAATTCACCTTTGTCTTATAAATACGCTGCAGCATGGCCAAAACTGTGAACACAATTCTTGTTTGAATGCAGGAATAAATCCAGTTTTCTTGGGTGTAAATTACTCCTTTATTAGAAGCTCCACCAAGGAGGTTATGTTCACTAGGACATCTGTTTGTTTGTTTGCTTGTTTGCAGGATTACACTAAAACTAAGTAGAATGAAGTAGATCCTGATAAATCTTGGACATTATGAGAACCCTGACTGTGTCAGCTAGTTATGAAAAGCTTTAAAAGGTTGGGTTAATAACTGGATTAGGGTTTCCTTTAATTGATGGTACTGTATGTCCTTGTAGAATTGTCATGTTTCATTGGTCAGAGTGAGGTGGCCTTCAAAACCTGTTGTCAAGTCAGCTTTATCTTTATCATCCAGAGACACACATTCACTTTAAGGGGTTTCAAAATAATCTGCACGGCATTCAACACTCACTATCTTCAGATCCTTCATTTGAATAAGGAAAAACTTAGAAACTAAAATGCTTTTATGATGGAAAAATAAAAAGGGTAAGAAATCTGATAACATAAATGATTCATTGGTCATAAAACACAGCAAACATGAAAACAAACAATATACTGTACATCTGTCAACTTATAAAGGCTGCAGATAAACACAAATGTGTTGACCACTATACTGTACACATAGATACCAACACCACTAATACTTTTCTATAATCTCTGATTGAATGATTCATTTTCATGACCTCCAGGTTTTGTATGGCTATTGTCTATTACCTGTTTGTCTGTTCGTTCGTGTTTGTTTGTTTTTCGTTGCATTTGAATTGTTTCGTTATCTTGGTGTTATTTTGTTTTTATTTTTTGTTAAATACTTTTGCTTACTGTGTTTATATTGTATTGTGTTGCTTGTTCATATTGTCAATGACCCCCTTGTAAAAGAGATGGTATGTACAGTACATCTCAAGGGGTTTTCTTTATAAAGAATTTCCTCTATATGTGTGATTTTCTTACATAATGATGTATATAAAAAAACTGTATATGTCCTTCTGTCTGGATCTGCATCATAATTTAATAGGACCCATGCCCCACGCCTCCACAAAGTTTCATGGAAATCAATTTAGTTGATGCAAAACAACAGACAAACACAGTTGAAAACACAACCTCTATGGACAAAGTAAAAAATTAAAACCTTGTTGATTAAAGAAACTTCAGTGGAGCAGCTGATAAAGCATCTTTTCTCCCAAGAAAACAAGACGTGCAATAAATAAATAAATATGTGCAATGAAATAAGAGATAGATTGTAAAAATCTATGAAAAATAAGGTTCCTGGAGAATGTGGAGCAACAGGACAGACTTATTAAACACAGGACAAAGCTCGATAGAAAAAGAAAAAAAGAAAAAGAAAACAGGAAGAGAGGGAGAGAAGAAGTTACGCTGAGGAAAGGACAAAGATCCAAATCCATCTGGAACGAGCCACCAAAGAGAAATGACATCAATTCTTAGACAGTTTGACTTTGTTAAAGGTATAAAAGCAAACACAACCAGCTGGATTCAACCAATTTCTTCATAAGCTTCTTACTATGAATGATCGGCATGATGGATGTATGTATCAGGATTAGGATTTAGCAACACTTGGATGCTCTTTGCTTATGTTAAACAGACCGCTGTCAGTCAAATACCATCAAACCACACTGATACCGTCCTGATGGAGCACATCAGTTGACAATCACACACATCTGTGGGTCTGACTCCTGCCTCACAACTCCACAATGTTTCAGGAAAAGTGGTAGTTTTTGGATAATTTGGGAAATAGTTGAAAAATCAGCAATGTTAAGGAAAGTCATCAATTCCTGGATAATGGATTAATTTATTTAAAATAATTTATTTAAAATAATTTATTTAAAATAATTTATTTATATGTCAGAAAAGTGAGACAATGAAAAGAATCAAGAATTTCATTGTGTTTTTCTATAAGAAGCACTAAAGAGAAACAAAATGAAGGAAAATACCAGCTCTAATGCTACCAGCTCTAATGCTACCAGCTCTAAAGCTATACCAGCTCTAATGCTATCAGCTCTAATGCTACCAGCTCTAATGCTACCAGCTCTAAAGCTATACCAGCTCTAATGCTATCAGCTCTAATGCTATCAGCTCTAATGCTACCAGCTCTAAAGCTATACCAGCTCTAATGCTACCAGCTCTAAAGCTATACCAGCTCTGATGCTATCAGCTCTAATGCTATACCAGTTCTAATGCTATACCAGCTCTAATGCTATACCAGCTCTAATGCTATACCAGCTCTAAAGCTATACCAGCTCTAATGCTATCAGTTCTAATGCTATACCAGCTCTAATGCTATACCAGCTCTAATGCTACCAGCTCCAATGCTATACCAGCTCTAATGCTACCAGCTCTAATGCTACCAGCTCTAAAGCTATACCAGCTCTAATGCTACCAGCTCTAATGCTACCAGCTCTAATGCTATACCAGCTCTAATGCTACCAGCTCTAATGTTACCAGCTCTAATGCTATACCAGCTCTAATGCTACCAGCTCTAATGCTACCAGCTCTAAAGCTACCAGCTCTAATGCTACCAGCTCTAAAGCTATACCAGCTCTAATGCTACCAGCTCTAATGCTACCAGCTCTAAAGCTATACCAGCTCTAATGCTATCAGTTCTAATGCTATACCAGCTCTAATGCTATACCAGCTCTAATGCTACCAGCTCTAAAGCTATACCAGCTCTGATGCTATCAGCTCTAATGCTATACCAGTTCTAATGCTATACCAGCTCTAATGCTATACCAGCTCTAATGCTATACCAGCTCTAAAGCTATACCAGCTCTAATGCTATCAGTTCTAATGCTATACCAGCTCTAATGCTATACCAGCTCTAATGCTACCAGCTCCAATGCTATACCAGCTCTAATGCTACCAGCTCTAATGCTACCAGCTCTAAAGCTATACCAGCTCTAATGCTACCAGCTCTAATGCTACCAGCTCTAATGCTATACCAGCTCTAATGCTACCAGCTCTAATGTTACCAGCTCTAATGCTATACCAGCTCTAATGCTACCAGCTCTAATGCTACCAGCTCTAAAGCTACCAGCTCTAATGCTACAAGCTCTAATGCTACCAGCTCTAATGCTATACCAGCTCTAATGCTATACCAGGTCTAATGCTACCAGGTCTAATGCTACCAGCTCTAATGCTATACCAGCTCTAATGCTACCAGCTCTAATGTTACCAGCTCTAATGTTACCAGCTCTAATGCTACCAGCTCTAATGCTACCAGCTCTAAAGCTACCAGCTCTAATGCTACAAGCTCTAATGCTACCAGCTCTAATGCTATACCAGCTCTAATGCTATACCAGGTCTAATGCTATACCAGCTCTAATGCTACCAGGTCTAATGCTACCAGCTCTAATGCTATACCAGCTCTAATGCTACCAGCTCTAATGTTACCAGCTCTAATGTTACCAGCTCTAATGCTACCAGCTCTAATGCTACCAGCTCTAAAGCTACCAGCTCTAATGCTATACCAGCTCTAATGCTACCAGCTCTAATGTTACCAGCTCTAATGTTACCAGCTCTAATGCTACCAGCTCTAATGCTACCAGCTCTAAAGCTACCAGCTCTAATGCTACCAGCTCTAATGTTACCAGCTCTAATGCTACCAGCTCTAATGCTACCAGCTCTGGCCTGATACAGTGAAAGAACAGAGAGCTGCATACTCAACCCATCTGTCTGTTCACACACAGAAAACTGCTGTCTTCACATGCAGCTTGTTAAAACAGTGTCGCTGCTTCCTCCAAAGCTTGTTTTATTTATTTTTTTGCTCTAGACAGTGTTATTGACTGTGGGCTCCCAGTTGTGTGTTTCCATTATGTTTTCCCCAAGCCGTCAAACTACCACTGGTCGAAACGCCCCTGAAAGCAGGTTGAAAGAAAAATCACTCAGTCATCCTCTCGCTCACTCACCCGATTCCCTGCGTGCTAATAGCCACTTAAGGGAAGCCAGGCTCCAGGGCTGTGTTTAGGGATCCTGGCAGGTGCCATCTGTCAAGCATGGGCTGTGTGTGTTGGCGGTGTGTGCACTAGATCACATTCCTGGTGGTGTTCATGCATGTGTTTATGGAAGACTTTGCATGGATGGACTGTGGGAGCACACAGTAAGCATGTCTAAGCCTTGTTTATGCCTCAGCCTACTACAGTATATGTGCAGCACAGTGTGTGTCTGTGTAAGCATATGAGAGTTTTCTCTAACAGCCTAAGCAGAGTTAAAGCAAGGGAATTAGAGAAACAAACAAAAGGAGAAACCAGCCAATAACAGAAGTCGTGTCTCGGCCGGGATAAGTGCCCACGCAGTGACGAAGCCGGTCGCGATCAATATCGGGGGACAGGGTTGCCAGATTTGAATCAATAGATAAAGGGACAGTTTTTGCAGGCCTGGAGGAAAAGCAGTGGGATTAGCGCATTGATTTCCTCACCTCTGGGTGAGATGCAGCAGCAGGTATATTCTGTTCCTATACACATGGCAGATGGTTGAAGGAGTTGCTTACTGCCTTTACTGGCCCTGGATTTAACAACAATAATGCAGGTGTCTGATGTTTGGGTCCCTGCACCATGGTCTGTAGCTTCTGCCATCAAGGGCCTCTCAATAGTCATGAAAAAGACGAAGCTATAGTGTGGGATCATGGGAGTTGTTTTTATTGTTAAACAGCCACATGACCAATGAAAATCTAACATGACTCAGGCAGAAATGTTCCTGGATGAGGTTTCAACGTTTTCTTCACGTCATGTTTAGTCACATTCGCCAACTTCCTTCCTCCGTCTCTGACTCTTTGAAGTTACGGCGATCTGCGACTAAATGAAACGCATGAACGATATTATTTTTATTTTATTTTTATTATTATTTTTCTGGGTTTTAACATCGGTGGAAACATTTGGGATTAGCTGGATGTTATGACCTGGCTCAGATGGCCACACCAACAAGGGAACACACCATGTGGAAGCAGTTAACCAAATACTTTATTTAACCAAACTTAAACAAATTAGACCCAATTAAAGCATTATTTCAATTAACTATTTACATATGGAGGTGAGCCATCAGTAAGTCAGTAGTGTAAGGTGTGCATGAGTGGAGTATGTACAGTATGTGAGGATGTTGTAAGGTGCAAAACGTAATAAAACTTCGACACAACATAACAAACCAAGATGTGGCTGTGGGAGCAGCAGAGGGCAGCGGGCAGAGAGACGAAAGCAGAGGGGTAGCAAGCAGAGTGAGCTTAGACTGAAGCCAGCCTTAAGTAAACTGGAACCTGGGCGCCACAGGTGTTCCAGATCACTCATCACCTATAGTTGCAGGAAAAGGCAGATTAGTAACATATCATCCCCAAGAGGAGGTCATAATGCTGGGTAAAAGCATCCTGGCTATTTCTCTAAAATAAATTAAAAATTAAAAAATAAAATAAAACAAATATCCAGCATACGAAGAATAGTTTCTGTACTGCAGAAGCTAATGGGGATCTTAATAAACAAACAAACAAACAAACCTGCTGATAATGATCACAAAACCTGCCCTGCATATAAATCCACAACCAATTATAAAGTAGAGAAAAGTTTTTCTCAAATTTGACCAAATTGTGTTATGTAACAAAAGAGACAACAAAAAATACACATTTGAAAGCAGGAATTATACATATTGCATCTTTAACATTTCACAAAAAAAATGTGAAGAAAATAAATGAGTATAATACAAAATGTTTTCCTATAAAAATGTTTCACTCCTCCTCACTGATTTTGACCTTTTGTAAACAAACGTCAATCTCATAAATGTCTCATAAGATGATGGAGATTTTTGTGTTAGAGTTCTTTTGATTTATTTAATAATGCTAGACTTTGGTAATGGTAATGTATATTTCCTTTCACCCATAAGACCATGTATTTTGGGCTATCTTAGAGGTTTTCTTGCAGATGGACTGAAAAGACAAACAAACGTGTGTCCTCCTCATCCACCTTGCATCTTACAGATTAATCCCTCCTCTTCCCTCTAACCTCATCTGTTTCTCTCATGCCAGGTTCAGACTGCTCTGCCAGTCCATCATAGCCCATAAGCTCTTTGACTATGTGGTCCTGGCCTTCATCTTTCTCAACTGCATCACAGTGGCTCTGGAGAGGCCGAAAATACTGCAAGGCAGTCTGGTAAGAAATATGGGAAACACTGTCCATGAAGACCTGATCCACTGTGTGTAATGGGGGGGGGGGGGGGGGGGGGGGGGCATACATAGTGCATTAGAATGCATTTAGAATGCCTTTATGATGACGTCCATAAACACACATAAGTCTTTATGATGCACTACATCAACAGTCATAAAAAATAATGCATGTGACTAATATTTAATAAAGTTCAGGGGTGGATGCTCCTGACTGATGGGGATTATAATGCATTACGATTACTCATATTCAACTCAGCAAATGGTTGAGACGTGAAAATGCAAATGGAATATCTCAATGGAACTAGTGTTTCGGCACCATAGTGCATGAATTTATGCATAAATAGAGTTGCCACTGCCCCCCCCCCCCCCCCCCCCATTTCACATACATTAAGAAAATAACAGCACATACATCAGGATGCTGTTTACTGATTTCATTCTCTCATTACTCATTGGAAAAGTTCTTCTCCCCCTCCACTTACAGCACCGATAAGAATATTCTGCAGACCTTTTCATCCTTCCTTTTAATCATGCCTTTTATTTTGTATCCCTCAGTAGTAATTATACCTGATTATATGGCTTTGAGAAGCATCAACTTAATATCATGGAAAGTAAATGGGATATGAAATAAAATGAGAAGGTATAACATGTTGATGCAGCTAAAGTCTCTTCATTGTGACATTGCAATGATCCAAGACACACATCTGGTTGAGGGTGAAGCTCTTGGATTAAAACATAGATGGGTGGGAAAGCAAAGGGTGTTTGCATTTTGACTGCTAAAAGAATTTCATTTCCCTTAGATGAAATGTTTACAGACAAAGAAGGCGGATAAACATGTATGTTTACCATCTCTGTGCTCACTGTTATCAAAGTTCATAGATTTACTTATGGAGGTTGGTGGAGACTTCATCCTCGTATAGATCAAGTCCTCCTCTTCCCTCTGATAGATCTCTCTCTCCTCTGCCTTTCATGACGTTTGGAGTTCTTTGTCATTAGTTGATGTTTGGCGAATGTTACATACAGACTGTCAAGAGAGTACTTTTTATTCTAAAGTCATGTTGCTATATCCAATCATACGCTTATGAATGTCATCAACTGTCAAATTCAGAACATCATTATTTCTGATCATGCTCCTTTAGTCCTCTCTATTATCTTCACCATAAAGACTTCATGGAGACGCACCTGGAAGTGCAACAATTCACCACCTAGAAGACGAGGAGTTTGTGTCTCTTATCAATAACAGGGTTTCTGAATTCAATCATTCTTTAAATGTAAATTCAGCTTCATCTATACAAACAGTGTGGGAAGCATTTAAAGTAACTTGTAGAGGAAGGATAATCAGCTACTCTACAGCCAAAAAGAAACAACGCTTAGATTTGACAGACAAACTGCGGCTATCTGAAAGATCCTGAAAGAAAACATAAGGAAAACCCAAATGATTTGAGTTTGAAAAGAGAACTACTGTTAGTGACATTTTTTACTGATTTAAATCTTCCTACTATTAAAGAGCATGAAATGGAAACTTTAGAAGCTCCTATTTCACAAAGTGAAATAAAAAAAAACCTTAAAGGAACTATTGTCAGGAAAATCATGGTGAAGATGTTTCACTGTTAAATTTTCAAAATGTATTATCTCCTCTTCTCTGTGAATAAAACAATGACATAGTAGAACACCAGGAAATGCCTGTGTCCATGCATTCTGCTAATATCTAATGCCCAAATCTGGTAAGGATCTCTTGGCCCCTTCAGCCTCCTCAATAATTATTACAAGATTCATGCAGAAAATGTGTCTCTAAGGTTGACTGAAGTTGTGCCTTCTCTTGTACATATAGATCAGACTTGTTCAGGGGTGTTTATCACCCAGTAACCTGAGAAGACTAAACCACATAATTCACAAAGCGAGCTCTCTCTGTGACCCAGCTGCAGCTGTGCCACTTCATGCAGACAAAGCTTTGGACAGAATAGAATGGCCTCACCTATTTTTCACACTTTCTAAATTTGGATTTGGTTTAAATATTTTAAAATGGGTTGATTCATTATATAATGCTGCTGGCTCCTCTGTAAAAAAACAAAAAACAATGGCATCCTTTCTAATCCTTTCTGTCTAACTCGTTCTGCCCGTCAGGGTTGCCCAGTCTCACCGCTTCTCCTTGTGTTAGCATTAGAACCTCTAGCATGTGTCATACACAGTAACCAAAGAAATGTCTGGCTGTTCCAGACATTTATCAACATTACCTGTCATATAATGCCGGGTATTCTCTCACATGAGGTTATGGTAGCCCTAATTTAATAGGCAGCTGGGATTGGCTGGAGGGATGAGCAAAAAAATTTATCTTTGGCTTCTTTATGGTTTCATCCTAATCCTCCTGCAGAAGTTGATAATCCAAGTATTAACTTGTCTTGTAAAATTGCTAAAATAGTTCAGAAAAGACTTAAAATGACAGGAACCGCTCTCCCTTCCTGCCCACTCTGGCACAATCCTTTACTTTCAGCAGGAGGTAAGCCTTTAGTTAATTTTAAAAAAATGACAGAGTGCTAATATTAGGAGTTTGGGAGATATAATTAGTGATAAGAATACAATTTCATGTAGTAATTTAAAGCAACAATATAACTTAAATGATTCATCCTTCTTGCCTTACCGACAAATATTTTCCATAATTAGATCTAAAATTCAAAAAGGTGTACCGTTGGCGACTGAGAAGGGTATTGATGATAATTTAAGGAATGCTGTTGCCAGAAAAGGATTGGTGTCTAGTATAAATACACTTTTGAATCTTGCTACAGTTCAGAATAACTCACCAACACAGATTTGCTGGGAGAAGGATGTAAGGGTTCCCCTTTCCACAGCCAACCGGCAAAGAATTTGGAACAATGTCAAAATGTGTCAAAAAAAATAAATAAAAAAATAAAAAATATATATACAGTATATATATATATATATATATATATATATATATATATATATACATAATAATAATCCGTCCTGGATTTGTTATTATTTCAGAGTCAAACTACCTAATTGTCCAAATAGGATATAAGAACAGGCTCAGTGGATAATTCTGGTACTAATAATGAAAATTAATAAATAAAAATGTAATTCTACAAATCATTTATAAACCAGCATTTCTTTCATTTCTTTCATTGATTTCCCTCACAATGCCGCTGTACTTTCCTCACTCCAAGCTCTGCAGCTCTGGATTGTGGCATTGAGCCACTTGTCAAATGAAGCGATCTGAATTTTATTTGGCAATAAGTGTTCATTTTGATTTAATAGTAAAAACACTGATAAATGAAGATCCTTTTTCACTCTTCAGCAAAGGACAGCTTGTGATTCTCCTGCTGAGAACAGTAAAGTCCTGTCAGACTTTCTCCAACATCTTTTCCGTCCACTTCTTTCTGTCTCTTTTGATTCTACCTTTCTACTTGAAACTCTCCCCCTTTCACTTCTCTCTCCTTTTGTTACAGGAAAGGGTGTTCCTCACAATTTCCAACTACATCTTCACTGCCATCTTTGTTGCAGAGATGACTGTCAAGGTAAAATGTACTAATGTACTCCCAGTTCCTCTTCATTGTTCTGTTCTTCTTTTTGCCATCCTGTATTGATCTTGTATTTCATCTCCCTCTTAACACCTCTGGTACTTCTTCTTCTACTTATTAAACCTCTCATCTGTCATCTCTACATGGTTTTTCTCGTCTCTCCCTGTATTTTTACGTTCTTCCCCCTATGCTCTTATCCCCTTCTTGCTCTTACCAACTTCTTTCCTCTAATCAGTTCCAGTTTTATTTCTCTGGTTCTTCTTTCTTATCTCTCTCCTCTTTTCATCTCTCGCTGTCACTCTAACTCTCTTCCCTTCCTTTTTTCACTCCCTCTTTCTCCTCTTCCCCCTCATTGCTTAACATGTCTGCAACTTGAAGGTTAATCAGTTGCGCATGTCCCATTAGCAATTGGCAGCTTGATAATGCAGTTAATTAGAAAGCTATCTGTCTTCAGCTGGCCTTTAGCTGCTCCTGGAGGTCCCATAGATAGACACAAAAACCTCCACACATGCTCACATGCTGTTTTTAATCTGCTGTTCTGACGTCCAGAAGACGGGGAGTCATTCATTATTAAGGGCTTGTGTCGTCAGGTTGCTATAAACCATATAGTGATTTATTTATGACCATATTGAAACGTGTGTAGATCAGCTCAGCACTGTGTTGCTGCTGACGTCTCACATGTGCACATTTATGCATCTGGCCCCAGGTTGAACTTCACTCGCCTTCTATTCCCCTCTGCCTCTTCATCTCCCTCTTTGCATCTTTATTTCCTTCCTTTCCTTCGATCAGTCTTCCGATGACTCGCATCATTTGCTTTATCATCTCTTTGCTCCTCATTTGATTAATTTCATCATTTATCTGTCTGGTATCGTTCTATCTGCTCTTTTTGTCCCTCCGTTTGTAATTTAATCATCCGAGCTCCGTTGTTATCTGGGCACAGACTCATTTGCACACCCGAGCGTCGTCCCAGCACTCTCCTGCTGCTCATTATTCTTATCTCAAATAGGATATCAACCGCTGTGCTGTAGCACCAACTTCAACTCACTCTGAAATCAAAGGTGCAGCAGTTATTCAATGATGAAATAGTTGTCCAGTCATTGAACTTTAATGACATCAGAGGACATTTAATGCGTATCGTAGATGCATATCAAATAAATTCTATAGCTGACGAGGAAAGTAGAAGAAAAAAGCATATTTATTTTGTTTGTTTTTAATGGTTAATATCACATATAATGTGTCAGTGAGCTTACAGGTCACCAGCATTAATGGATGCTGGAAACCCAAAAAATGATTCGAAAAGAATCGGAACCCAAATGGAACTACTCACTGACTTACTTGCTTGCTTACATACTTCTCGACACATTTCTATACTCTTTTGGTGACTCATTTACTTACTGTGTACTTTGCTTACTTTGAATGACTCTCAGTTGTTCAGCACGATTTCGTCTTTATAAAATCTCTCTGCTGTCTTTGTTACATTTGTGCAACGCTCTTGATGTTGAAGTGAAGAGGGTTAGAGTATAGGGTGAGGACTTAGTATGGTGTACATCTCTGTCTCTGGAAATATAAAATAGTATTTTAATATAATAGTAGTAAGTTTTTGAGGCATAAACGGCAAATAATGTTCACTATGTGATTTGTTAGCTAAATGTTGCACACATTCATGTCAGAGCTGTTTGCTTCAGAACATTGAGTAGAAATAATCTTTGAATAAATGTACAGTGTGTTTTTTTTCCCATCCTCCATCCATGCCTGTTGCTCTTAATCAGCTGCTCCTGGTTGGTCGGTTTGATCTCTCTCTGAGGAGCACTAATTAAACAGAGTGTCCTGTTCGAGACACACTCCATTACAGAGGCGCGTGTTCTCATTTCCTGTCCACGTGCACCCATACACCCATACACCCGTGCACCCATACACCCATGCACCCATACACCCATGCACCCATGCACCCATACACCCGTGCACCCATACACCCATGCACCCATGCACCCATACACTCATGCACCCATGCACCCATACACCCATGCACCCATGCACCCATACACTCATGCACCCATACACCCATACACCCATGCACCCATACACCCATGCACCCATACACTCATGCACCCATGCACCCATGCACCCATACACCCATGCACGAGCAGTAGTGATCAGTGTAAAAAGTGTTACCTGCACACATTGAGTCTGACCTGGAACATTCAGTGTCTAAGGGGAGTGGATGTGATTATCTTCCTCCCCACCCTCCTCTGTCTCACACACACACACTCACACACATACAAACTTGTACTCAGTTGACTCCCTCTTTTCACACTGTGTCTTTTCCCAGCCAAGACTGATCAGAGCGTTGAAAGATCTGAGCAGTCATGACAGAGTTTCATGCATGCATTTTATCATCCATTCTGTTCATGCGCTCACACTGTCATCATAATTTAAAGTTGCAGTATGGAACTTTTTTTTGCCATGCCGTAGTGAAGGATCTGTCAGCTCCACATTTCCTCACCTCATTTGGCCTATTTCCTACCTCAGCACTCGTCATTCTGCTGTGAGGCTGTCATGAAACAGCAATTAGCTCGAGGGTGAGGAAAATTACAGCAACAACTTCAAACATGTGGAACTGGGTCATCAGCAGAAAATCATGTTTCCATCAAAGCATCATGCTTTATTTCTTTAAAATGGCCTCATATTACTTACTGAGGAGCTTAAAGACAAATGAAAATACATTTGGCGACAAAAATGGAGTCAAAATGAAGTTTGAGATCTTGATTTCTTTTGCTTTATGTGTCATAATGTGCAAGTTTTTTTGAGGCAGGTCCAGACATGAGACAAGAGTGCAATGAAAGTTTATTAGCTGCTAACAACTCTGAGAAAGTCTCATAAAAATGAATAGCTGATGTTCTACATTTCTTCAACTTTGAACAAGACAATAAATTTCCCTATACTCACCTGGAGATGCAGAGAGTCGTGCTGCAAAATTGTGTAATCGCACAGGGCAGCTGAAAAAGATACAATCAGTCATTTTACCCTGTTTATAGCTTTAAACATAATAATTAGCATTATGCCTAACTTTCTGACTTTTTTTAAATTAGTGTGCACCACAAAATAAATATTTTTCTTGTTAATGAGCAAGTTGAGGAATTAATAATATTAAAAGTAACTATAGGAGCAAATTTAATATATGGGTTATTGTGTACATCATGGACTAATTAGTGTCATTATATATAGTAGGACCATCCTTTACCGGGTCAGGAAGGGTTGAACCGTGTCTGACCGCTAAAGCTGCCAGGTGCTACAGAAGAAAGGTGTGAATTTTTATTGAGACTTGTTTGATGATATTCAACCCAACAGAGCGTTTTTCATGGAAATGAATGAACGTAGTATTCAAAGGCAAGTTTGTCTCACACCTTGATTCCCTGGAATTAGACTCCATAGTTATGGTATTTGCTAAATGCTCCCCCAAGAACGCATATTGGTTATGAACAGCGTAGTACAGTAGTTTCACTTCGTGTTGAACTCAGAGTTGTACAACATTGTCAATGGTATTGGTCCAGATGACCTTAGATGTGATGTTCAAAGTGACTCGTCATGTGTTGTTCCAAGAGTAAAAGGCTTTATGTCTACTGGTATCCATGCATGGGACAGTTTCCCCCATTAGTCCAACAAAAATAATCCCAAAATATTTTTAAAACACAAGTTAAAAGGTTTTTATGGTATAGGTTTCAGAATGAGTTTTAATTGTTGTAATGTTTTAATTATTTCAATTTTTTTTAATTTTGTATATTTACCTGTTTATGTATCTGTTACAGAGGGCCACACTGGAAATATGTTATACTATATGTGTTATCCTCGGTATTCATTTATATTTGTATAGACTATACATATATACATTTTAACCAAAAAAAAATTAATCAATCAATCAATAGTTAGCGTGTTAATTACATTTTCCCGGTCCAACAACTCAGTTGTTTGAAGCATTGGCTTGTCTTCTACAGTAATTATTAAACAGGTTTATTTTCTGCCTGGTCTCTCAATGAAAACAACAAAGACACGGGCAGGGGCTCATGTTGTCTCAAATGTTACATTTCTCTGGAATTGTTGGAAACATTTAGGATAATGTAAGTAAACAGCATAACAAAATATATAAATATATGAATAAAAATATAATGTATCTATAAATATATAATATATTAAAATGTCTTTGTTTAATATGAAATGACAGTCGTGTGTCATTCTATCTGGACAGAGGTAGCATTTTACCCGCTGGGAAAATCATTCTACTTTACCAGCATTACACAACACTGTTGATCTCCCCCACCTCACCCACACCCTCACTTCCCTTCTAGTAATCCCTCTCCTCCTCTCTCTCTGGTTAAATCCCCCTCTCTGTTTTGTCATGTGAGGCCGGACAGCTTGTGTGATTTATGGGCAGACTGCTGAAGCGGTACAGCGTAATGTCAGCAGTCCAAAATACCTGATGTCTTAAGTGAAATTTAAACAGAGTAAAGATTTTCCTTTAATTATTCCTCTTTTATATTCATAGAAATATCTCAGCTACAGCACAGTCAGCAAAACTCAACATAAAAGCTGTTTAACTGCACAGAAAATATCCGAGGCGCTTTGATTTCACGGCGGCTTCATCATAGAAGCAGAATTAGAAAACGGACCATCCAGTGCTGGAGATCATCCAGCCTGACATTGTGGACTTGTTTTCCTTTTAATCACCTTCCATTTCCCCTCCACTCATAATTCCCTTTATTCCTCTCCTTTTTCCAATGAGCATTCACTCTCTCATACTGGGATGTAGGAGCTGTTTTTCTCCTCCTTTCCTCCTTTCATCTACTGAGAAATGTAACTATTTTAGATTTAACACCTCTCTCCTCTCCTCTCCTCTCCTCTCCTCTCCTCTCCTCTCCTCTCCTCTCCTCTCCTCTCCTCTCCTCTCCTCTCCTCTCCTCTCCTCACCTCACCTCTCCTCTCCTGTCCTCTCATTACCTGTGTGAGATTCTCCATCTCTCCCCCTTCTCTCCAGGTGGTGTCCATGGGTCTGTACCTGGGGGAGAAAGCCTATCTAAGGAGCAGCTGGAACATTCTAGATGGTTTCCTGGTGTTTGTCTCTTTGATTGACATTGTGGTGTCAATGGCAGGCGGGGCTAAGATCCTCGGGGTTCTCCGTGTTCTCAGGTTGCTCAGGACACTCCGCCCCCTCAGGTAAGGAGGGCTAAACAATGTGTTTTCTGTTAGCAGTGAAAATGTACTAGTCTGTCTCATTCCCTTCCTTCCCTTTCTCTCCATCTGTGTTCCTCGGTTCTTTAGGGTGATCAGCAGGGCTCCAGGATTGAAGCTGGTTGTCGAGACCCTCATCACATCCCTCAAGCCCATTGGCAACATCGTCCTCATCTGCTGTGCCTTCTTCATCATCTTTGGTATTCTTGGTGTTCAGGTAAACACCATCAAATATGAACACATATCTCCTCTACCTTCGTATTTGTCTTTATTAATAACAAGCCATTAAAATTCTATGAATACTATACATGCAATATGCAATATGCAATATATTAATAGGATCTGAGATGGCCATAGTATTGCAGATATGATATAATATTACATAGTGACCCCTGTTCTCACCATGGCTCTATTAAGATTTTATACACACCAGAATAAAAATGGATCAAAATATAATTCCTGCAGGGTGAATATTATGCGCTTAATTCCATCTTAGAACAAAAACTAAAACCAAGAAATTAAAGATTAAACATGCACAGTTGAGAAAATGAGACGACACTGTGAGGCCAAATCTTTGATCTGGAAACATGAGATTAATTATCTTGTTTCGGTTATTTATTCATTTATTATCAGCCTACAAACAACCTATAAACTGAACCAACTTATTATGAGATTTCTTGACATGTAAAATCATCTTGCTGCATGGACAGATAATTTCACTCAACCATTTTCCCCTTAAAGTCAGTGTTTATTTCCCGTATTTTTGCTGCTCTTTTTTGCAGTGCAATGAGTCTCTTTCATTGTATTGTCAGACATTGCTCATAAAAATTGCAGCTGATTTCTTAAAATCGTCCATACTAGCAACGTCTGCACAACAGGCCGTAGCATTAGTGATTTCTATTTTCATCCTTGTTACAGGTGAGTTCATTAGTCCTGTAAACAAACAGCTGACTTTTTATTTCATCAGTGCAGCTCCGTATTTTTAATTACATCTAGTTGTCAGTCCCTTTCATATTACTCTTTCTACATCTGCCTTTATGCATTATTTCAGTCACACCCCTCTTTGATGTGTTCAGATTGAGAATTGACAAGGCCTCTCATTGAAAAACCACACTGTTAATATTTAGTTCTGATGGAGTCTTCAGCTAGAACTCACCCACACACTTGTTAAGGACTCTAATTATGACATTTCTTCAAAAGCTGCATGAAAGAAGTGGCTATGTTCAAGCGTGGTCATCACTTCATCAAATCTGTCTCTCGCATCTCTCTCCATGTGTGTTTTCTTCTTCAGCTCTTCAAAGGAAAGTTTTTCTACTGTGTGGGTTTTGATGTGAAGAACATCACCAACAAGTCCGACTGCCTTGCTGCCAACTATCGATGGGTTCACCACAAATACAACTTTGACAACCTCGGACAGGTAAAGGAGAGGAAATAAATGGTTTTTGAATGTATTCATTATGCGTATAAACACAAAAAAAATGGTGCCAGCACTCATTAAGATGATGATCATTTTTGCAGCATTGTATTCGAGTGGGAAAACTATGCGAATGATGAAAAGACATATGACAGATAGAAATATGATATTATAGTATTGCTTATATAAATATAGAGAGGAAGAAGAAGAAATATTTTCAAATATGAATCTACCATTCATACCTCCACCATAGCTGGACGATCCTACATGTCTGTTATGCTTGCTTGGTTTATCCCCGATTCCTCCAACACGTTTTGTGAAAATCCATCCAGTAGATTTTTGACTATGAGGGTAACAAAAAACAGCCAACAAACAAACAAATAAATGACATGGGTGTAAGCATATCCTCCTTGGTGGAGTTAAATATGTTTTTCCTGACATCAGAAGAGGTTGTGTTGATTTATGTCCTACTAACGCACATTTTATCATAGCTGATATTTGTAATTATATATAGAAACAGATCCATTATATTATTGACTGATAGCACATAACAGAGTAAAAAGGCTTTTCTGCTCTGAACAGTCAGACCAATGATCATCTAGCACCAAATTAAAATACTAAAATATTTAATAAAACAAACAAACTGAGAAAGTAAGAATGTGATATAGCAGAAACACTCAACTGCACAATTTAAGTAGTTTTCAGTATGAAGTAAAATGAGCATTTAGATCCACAGTGACTTTATTTTGTCGTTATTCAAAAAGTAACTGTAAATACTTTATCACACTAACAATAATCAGTAATATCAAACATCTAAATAAAGAGATTTTGTATGTTTTCTGTGTGTATGTGTGTCTCCTCCAGGCTTTAATGTCCTTGTTTGTGCTGGCCTCAAAAGATGGCTGGGTCAACATCATGTACCATGGACTGGATGCAGTGGGGATCGACCAGCAGGTGCAGTAATCACAGACACATCCTGCACATCTAGACACATCCTGCACATCTAGAAACTTCCTGCACATCTAGACACATCCTGCACATCTAGAAACTTCCTGCACATCTAGACACATCCTGCACATCTAGACACATCCTGCACATCTAGAAACTTCCTGCACATCTAGACACATCCTGCACATCTAGAAACTTCCTGCACATCTAGAAACTTCCTTCACATCTAGACGCACCCTGCACATCTAGACACATCCTGCATATCTAGAAACTTCCTGCACATCTAGACACATCCTGCACATCTAGACACATCCTGCACATCTAGACACATCCTGCGCATCTAGACACATCCTGCACATCTAGACACATCCTGCACATCTAGAAACTTCCTGCACATCTAGACACACCCTGCACATCTAGACACATCCTGCACATCTAGAAACTTCCTGCACATCTAGACACACCCTGCACATCTAGACACATCCTGCACATCTAGAAACTTCCTTCACATCTAGACACAACCTGCACATCTAGACACATCCTGCACGTCTAGACAATCCTGCACATCTACACACATCCTGCACATCTAGAAACTTCCTGCACATCTAGACACAACCTGCACATCTAGACACAACCTGCACATCTAGACACAACCTGCACATCTAGACAATCCTGCACATCTAGACACAACCTGCACATCTAGACAATCCTGCACATCTACACACATCCTGCACATCTAGAAACTTCCTGCACATCTAGACACAACCTGCACATCTAGACACATCCTGCACATCTAGACACAACCTGCACATCTAGACAATCCTGCACATCTAGACACAACCTGCACATCTAGACAATCCTGCACATCTACACACATCCTGCACATCTAGAAACATCCTGCACATCTAGACACAACCTGCACATCTAGACACAACCTGCACATCTAGACACAACCTGCACATCTAGACAATCCTGCACATCTAGACACAACCTGCACATCTAGACACAACCTGCACATCTAGACAATCCTGCACATCTAAACACATCCTGTACATCTAGAAACTTCCTGCACATCTAGACGCATCCTCCACATCTAGACGCATCCTGCACATCTAGACACATTCTGCAGGTTAACCCACACGTTCTTAGTCCAGATAGGAAATTAGTTCACCTCAGCTTCAGCACCCAATCCTCTACACTGAGGCATGCTGATTTGATCGCCAAACCACCTCAACTATTTCAAAAAGAAGAATTCACTCTTCACAGTATTATTGAAGCTGAAGTAAAACAGGATGACTTAGTGATCAAATATTCCAGTTTAAGTGTAGTGGCGACTATCTTGAAACAAATATTAGTCGCCGAGAGGCTAAGTCGGGGAAAACTAACCTGCCCGACGCGCTGATTGTCAAAGTTAAATACTGCTGCGGGTGGATGCGTTTGTCGATTTATTAAAGTTAGAATTCCACAGTGTGAGCATCAGGTGTTCAAACAGTCTTAGCAGTGTCCAAGATATTGACAAGAGCAAAGTAAAGACATAAAGCAAAAGCGGTCAGCAAAAAGTGCCGCTCACCCTCTCTCCATTCATTCACAAATCCCAACAGTTTATTTTGTTTATTTGTTTATTTCTTAGGATCCCCATTAGCTGCAGCAAATGCTGCCACTATTCTTACTGGGGTCCGACACATATGCATAACATTATACAACACATACCATATAAGAATACATACAAACAACAAAACATGATAAAAACAAAAGCACACTGTACGAACAACGTAGTTGTTATAACAATGTAAATTATATACCTGTCCTTTCAGTAAACATTTCCATAATTTATCCAAACACATTTATAAAACGTATATTACAATCTTTCATCTGTATAAAGTATTAAGGAATTACAATGTATGTTGTGTTATGAACCATATTATCATTAGTTTCTTATTATAACATAGCCATACTCTATACAATATGAACAACACCATTCTATTAATAGTAGCAATAATAATAATAATAATAACAGTAACAATAGAGCAGCACACACATCATACTTCTCTATATCTAGAGATTGTTACAATAGTAATAAACAATATAGTATAGCAGCACTCCTATCATACTTATCTATTAAGAGAGAAATTAATTAGAATAATAGTATAGTAATAATAAATGTCACCATCATCTCTGCCCTAATCATCTCTACAATTATATAATAATGATACAGTGATATAATAATAATGATACAACTATATCAAATAAATTACCTCATCCAAACATACATATACACGTATAATAATAATGATACAACTATATCAAATCAATTACCTCATCCAAACATACATATACACGTATAATAATAATGATACGACTATCAGTTGAATTACCTCAACATACCCACCAAAGACCTGTTATTTATAACCAATTTATTGTAACTAAATGGTTACCTACATGTTTTGTCGTCACTATTCAAAAAATGTTTTTTCAGTTGTAGTTTAAATTTCACTTTACTATTTTCTGATGTGATATAACTGGGGAGTGAATTCCAGACATACGTGGCTCTGAATATGACTGTTCGTTTGATAGCATTTGTCTTTACTTTTGGTGGTGTAAAATTACCTGCAGTGGCATGTCTAGTATTATAATTATGTTTATCTGTACTGAAGGATAAGTTCTGATACAGAGTAAACGGGGTCTTAGTGACAGTAACTTTTCTAATAAATACTAATAATGAATAGATCAGTCTGTCCTTTACAAATAACCAGTTAAGACTCTTATGCATTATAACAACATTCATTCTATAGTTACAATGAAGAACTATGCATGCTGCTCTATTCTGTATCATCTGTAGTTTCCTTATCATTTCTACAGTGGCATTAGACCAAACTGCAGGGCAATAATCAAGGTTTGACAATATTAAGGCCTGAACAGCTTGTTTCAACCTGCGCAGGTGACTTAATATGCAAATTAATTACTCCACCAACACCACGTGACCCAAAACTATCGCAAAGGACCAAACAAAGACATGGACCATACTTATCTGGCTCCTAAATTAAGCTTAAAGTTTCTGTACTTTTGTAGACCCCCTCCCCCAATGCCTTTCTGACATTGAATTCGGGGGATCTGTGTTCAATTTTTGTAATTTTCTGAAAATGACCATCCGACATTAGGAGCCTCTTCATATCTTGAATGGTCAGCTGTGCAACATTGAGAAATGAGGGTTTGAATTTCTCTCTCACTTTTTTCCATCTTTGAAACAATTACTTGGTGTCAATTGCTCTGTTCTCTGCCTGTATTTTTTTATATTAATTTACTGTGTTCGGGACATTTTTGGGTGTCAACCATTCTGAAGAAAGAAGTCTCTACCTCAGGTCCTCAAAAGCTGACAACCTGGTACCGAGACTCAACAATCAATCATCTTTCTTTCTTACTGCACCTTGGAATCCTGCGTAAAATACCTTTAAATATAACCTCTCTATAAGACTGGTTTACCTGCCTATGAATGTTGCAGTTCCAAACAATAGTGTAATTTCCTGCACAGTCAGACGGCATGCAAACTATTTCCTCTGCATCTGTATTTTTACAGAAAAGTAATATTGAAAGGAAAGTTTTTAGACCGACTCATTTCCCTCGGGACCATGTCAGTGGACTGTTAACACAAGTTCAGATGTTGCAACAACCTGCCTGATGTTCCATCATAACATAAACTGAGGGCATCAGCTCATCCACAGGGATAGGACAGAACTACCCCACCCAGATTAGAAAAACTGTGCTCTCCACCATGGGCCAGGCTTGAGAGTAGAACTTACAAGTGAGGTGCTGGTGACTAGGCATGTGCACATGCTGCAAGAAGCACCTGCAAGAAAAAGAATCACTTTCACCACCAATTTGGCAACAGTCTGTGCACAAACACGTCATCCATTGCATTTGATACACTAACTTTGGTGGTTTCAAAGGTCCCAAGTTTACAAATAGTCTTGTCTACATAATGGCCTAGAAAAGCATAGAATTTCAATATTATTCCTTGTAACCTTGGAAATCATCCACACATTCACATATATGACATCAAAGTCTGATGACATGAAGCAAATTGGTTTTTTAAAGGGTCTGCAAAGTGAACAAGTGAATTCCTTTGAGAATTGTTATATTTAAAAATCTATTAGTGGAGCTATTAAAGAGAGGGGATCATTGTGGAGATTCAGTTTCTCTTCAGTCCAACATGGCTCTGAATGACTAATCCCATTTGTACTCCACCCTTTGCTTTCAACACTCACTGCTCCTCTAAATTGAAAAATGTGACTCATTCCCAGTTTTGCTGCACCTGAA
The DNA here is from genome assembly GCA_037577475.1 of Chaunax sp. Z400. Lineage (NCBI taxonomy): Eukaryota > Metazoa > Chordata > Actinopteri > Lophiiformes > Chaunacidae > Chaunax > Chaunax sp. Z400. The sequence continues at coordinate 4,316,012 of CM075191.1, read as the reverse complement.
CTTGAATTTTGTTTCGTAATGACTCCATACAATAACCACCTCGACACCTAATCATCCAGATCTTTTCATGACATTTTCTCCCTTTCCTGGCTTTTCTACTGTTTCCCCTGTCATCCTTTTTTTTTTTACCAGGCACTGTGGAATGGCTTGTTTAATTGCAAGAGGTTAATTAATATTCAAAATGTGTCTCAGTACTGGACAAAAAAATCAATGAGATCCACTCACTCACCGCTTATTAGATTTATAACAATGATTTTTCAGAGAATAAACTGATATTCAAACTTCACCCGGCAGAAATTTTCTCTAGCCCATTTTCTTTCTAATTCATCTAAGCCTAATTCATCATCCAGATTTATGTATATTTATTAGCTTTTCAGGAAAAAGATGCAAGTCCACATATGTTAAGGTTTTCCTTGAATGCATACCCTGTGCTTAATCAAATAGATCCATCCTTCACCTGTGGAGGGTTGCAGGGTGGAGTCTATCCCAGGTCATCTCATTCACACTCCTTAGGTTTTACATGATCTTCTCTTAGACTGTGACTATGCTCAATGCACCATTGTATTCCTGTTGGAGCTTCCTGCACCATCTGACACTGTTTATCATTGTGTCATTCCGTATTGCCAGTTCAACCAATAGGGGATGTGTCTTGCAGATAAGTTCATGCAGCTGACAGGCATCCAAGCTGCCGAGGTGTTGTTCACTGCCTCATCACTCTCAGCAGAGCCATCAGCCACCACCACCACCACTAGAATTGGATGGGGTATTTACAGTATCTTGCTGCTGCTCAGATCAGATGCCCTTCGTCTCGGTGCCAAACACTTTCTGACAGACTATTTCCTTATTCAAATGATTGAAAATATATAAATAAGTAACAATGACTGTTGCCTTTTCATATTTACCCTCCACTGAGAGCCATTGCAAGTGCATTACATCCATTTGACTTTCTCTCTCTTTACTCCATCCATCTTCCTCATCTCATCCACTTTTCTCCCCAGATGCCATCTCATCTCATCTCATTCTCCTCTGTGCCTCATCACTCTATCTTCACTTTCTTTCCTTAAAGACTCTTCTGCCAGGCCCCTCTTTCGTCCTCCTCGCCTCCCTCCACAGATCATTTTACCACTAATCCCCTGACTCATCTCTCTCTCTCTCTATTCTCTCCTTCCCTTTGAATCCCACCTCCCTCTTTTCTCCTGAAGCCGCTGACCAACAACAACCCATGGATGCTGCTCTACTTCATCTCCTTCCTCCTGATAGTCAGCTTCTTCGTCCTCAACATGTTCGTGGGTGTAGTGGTGGAGAACTTCCACAAGTGCCGCCAGCACCAGGAGGTCGAGGAGGCCAAGAGGCGAGAGGAGAAACGGCAGCGTCGCATGGAGAAGAAGAGAAGAAGTAGGGGGAAAGGGAGGAAAGGGAGAAAAGGGAGTGATGTTTGGAAAACGTGAGGAGGAAAATAGTGGAGGGAATAGGAATAAATGTTTGTTTACCACTTTAGAATAAATATAATTCAGCAAAGCTGTTTATTATGTAAAGTAATACTTGATTTTAAACTAGGAACCAATAGGATACGACTAAGACTTCTAATTTGATGTTATATATTACACAATCTTAATGAAATGAATTTGAATTACTCATTATTTCATCTCACGTTTACCAAAAGTTTTCTCATGATACAAATTCTTTCTCCAACTCTTTTATTTTTTGCTCTCCTCCTCATTTTTCACAGTAAATCATTCTGTCTCCACTTTTCCGACACTCCTCTCTTTTTTATCTGTTCCTCTATCTTTTCTTTATCCTATTTTGCTCTTTCCTTTCTTTTTCTTCACCTCCCCCTCTCCTGGAGTCATTTATCTTTTTATATTGCTGTCTTTCTGTGTTTCCTCTGCTTTTTCTTTGACTGTGTTTTCATTTATTCCCTTTTCTCCTCCAGACCTAAACTCCCTTTTTTCCATCGATCCATCCCTTCCATTAATATCCATTTCTTTTCCTCTCACCAATCAACGTTCTTCCATCCCTTGTTATTCCTCCGTCTTTACCTCTTTCTGCTTTACTTTACCTCTTTTCAGAAGCCCAGAAGCTACCCTACTATGCATCATACAGTCCAGCCCGGTTGGCCATCCACACCCTGTGTACCAGCCACTACCTGGACCTTGTCATCACCTTTATCATCTGTATCAATGTCATCACCATGTCTTTGGAGCACTACAGCCAGCCTCAGGTGACCACGCGTCTCAGTGGGGATGGATGAATGGTTGGGCTGTGAGTGTTGGAGTGAGACAGATGCAGCAGACTTCACTTCTGAGTAGGATGTGATGCACCATCTGGGCAGAGTTTTTAAAGTGGGCACTCCCAGAGGCAGGCTGCCAACCTACTTCTCTGAATCAGCAGCAGAAATAGCCGACAACCAAAACATTTCTCAACGTGCTGGAATACAAACAATCTGGCACATTTGGGTATTAGTTATGTAAAATGTTTCTGAGAGGCAGAGATGCTCTGAGGGCAAGACGAGTCTGGATTGAACCTAAACAGTAAGCAGTAAAACATCCCGCCATCTCCTGATTCTGATACTTTACCGTCCTCGTGGGAACATTTATCCGAGGCTTTGCTTGAGCCCACATCTTATCAGAGCTCTGCCAACTCATACATCTACATCAGTGACAGTAACAGAGCTTTAGTACTAAAGGGGAGAAAAGGTTTCACACTTTTCATGTTGTGCTGCTAAATAACAGAAATCATCACGTGCAGAATAATCTGCACTCATCTCACATGTAATTCTTATAGCCTTTGTAGGAGGGAATGAAATTGCTTGAATAACCACTAGAAGAAGAGAAAAAAGATGTGTGAAAATGAGCCAATTTAAAGGTGTAAGATTCCCTCTATTTCCCTTTTTAAGATGATAATGCTCTCATTGTTTCTCCTGTGTGCTTATGAAGGCTGATCATGACTTTTTGATGACTTTTTTTCTGGAGGCTGCTGCGTCTCAACGTTGACCTGAAATTTCCGTCATCTTAAAACTGCAGTGTGGAACTGTTGATGCGCTCATGACACCATCAGCTCCGCCACACTTTTATTTGCTGTATCACTCTGTAGCTATGGCTGCTCCATCCTTCAGCTCAGGAAAAAACAGTCTTTGCTGGATTCAGCAAAATGCATCGCTTCTGGTGCACCAGCACAAAAAGTCACCGCAGGTTAAAAAACTCCTTTATATTGTAAGATGTAGAGATTTTTTTCCGGGTGGTTGTGGTGAGCTTAATTAGCTTTTTTTTTAAACTCATTTGTCAAGAGGTTGAATGTAACTGACATTCATTTAGATTTAATACTGCAGGTTTAATTTATTTAGTTTATCATGCTTGTGTTAAGGGTGCAAAATATTAGCAGCTTATGTAGCTGGTTGCACACAGACAACCTACACAGCTCATTATTTTTGCTTAGCTTTACTTTCTCACTGTCTTTACGATAACTTTTACCAAAACTGAGACTCGATAACTATTTGAGCTGCCAATAATCCTCAAAATGCTTTAGGAATCAAGCATAAACTTTTATAAAAGCTGATGTGGCTAAAGTCTACCGTGTCTAGAAAAAGTATGGTTGGCTAAGATGAAGGACAACTATATGGACCCTCGTCACATGGTTCTGATAACAGATTTGTTTAATAGCTTACCTTTTGTTCCTTAACAGGGCTGCGATGTTTGTGATGAGGTTTAATGTGTGCAAAGATCATCAGGCTTCGGATCCTTATATTAAGTCTGCTCCTTCTCAGGGTCTGACATGGTTTACATGTAGTCCATCATAATTAAGCACCCTTCTAATTAAAGACATTCATTTGCATACTTTCCTCACATTTTATTAACTTTTCTCTTTTCCTCTGTTATAAATAAAAGGTATATATTATCATATATAATAAAAGGTTGTTTTATTGACCTGATGAAACTTCCTTTTTAAGATCAGAGGATCTGTCTATTGTTCTTCCTTTCTTCTTTAAACCTCTCTCCCTTGTTTGTCTCTATCTCAGTCTCTGGAGACGGCTCTTAAGTACTGCAACTACTTCTTCACCTCCACCTTTGTGATTGAAGCCTCTCTGAAGCTGGTGGCCTTCGGCTTTAGACGCTTCTTCAAGGACAGGTACAAAACCGACCCTCCCAGCTGTACTGAGACTCTATAGGTTTGTGTTGATCAAGTTTATGAAGCTGCTACTGTCTGTATTAATAGAATCCCTGTACACTTCATAGACGCCACATTGTTGTGTTTCCATTTTCCTAATAGGCAGGTGATTGCTTGATTTATCCATTTAACTGTTCTTTATTCCTTATTTTGATCCCCATTAGCTTCCACATAGTGGTCACTAGTCTTCCTAGGGTCCGATCAAAAGGAATGACAACCAACTTAAACTCTATATGGAACCTATTTATTAAATGTGGCAGTATGAGGGGCTGTTTCCACGACAACCATTTCCCAAAAACTGTAAACTTTTGTTGCGTCTTGGCTGTTCGATTACACACTTTTGAAAATGGCCTCCAGAGTGTAATCTTTTGAAAATGCCACCATACAGTCGCCATGGAAACAGGTAAACTGCAACTCCTCTAAAAACGATGATGTCACAACCCAGCTTTGCGCATTCCTATTACGTTCCAGCCTTACTGTGGACAGACCAACAACAAAAAGACGATGTCAGTCGTTTTCGTGTACAGGGATCGTTTTGTTTGCCGTGTGAACGCAGAACCTTTTTAAAATGCGAAGGAGAAACTTCTTCCTAATTGTTGCTCCAAATAACAGTAGCCTTAATCTTTATTTTCCAGAAATCCTGTAATGTGACACAAATAGTGTTTGGGATTATTAATCTTTTGACTGATGAGACAGCTCACCTTCTGTGTGGTCATGACCTCTGAGAACCGACACACACAACGAAATCCAAGCAAACTTAAACTTTAATACTGTTTGTGTCCCAAACTGTGAATATGGACATCCATCAAAACCGCTGCTGCTCTTTCAAACCTGCATAGACATTATTTCTATACAGTATAATCAATTGTATTACTGGTTCCACCCTCTGAGAAACAGAATCGCCATCTGGATCATTATAAGATGAATTATTCAGACGAGAAGAGACCAAACATTACATTTAGAAATCCTGTATGAAAAATCCTACCTGAGTAAAAGCAGATAAGCATTAGGAGAAAAATGTAATTAAGTTATTAAAGCGCTGGTCATTGGACTTTCTTTTTTTGTAAATGAAACCGTCTACGATGTTTAGACATGAAAAAATTACTATTTAATGCACCTATTAGCAACTGATATATTTCTATACAATATGTTGTGTTTTTAAACACTTGTTGTATCGTCCATTGTGTAAAACATTAATTTTGAAAGAAATTAGCAACTAAAACTGTCAATGAATGCATTGAAATAGAAAGTAATGTATTCCTCTCAGAAATGTACAGAATTGCATGTATAAAGTAGAATAAAATACAAATACTCCAGTAGAAGAACCTCACTAATGACCTTAGTTGAGTAAATGCACTTTCAGTCTCAGCTTTTCCAGTGCTGGTTAGTTCTGCAGGGATCGTTGGTTCTGTCTCATCCTGTGAGTCACTGTTGACTCGTCATGTCTTAGAATTCACTGCTGTGATTATAACCATAAAAAGAAGGGTCATAAGCAGAAAAAGTGTATATAATGAATATCATTTGGACAACAACATTGCATTTCCTGGATGCACGCTTGATGAAATAAATTTGTTTCTGTGTGAATTTGGATCTCTGATGACACTAAAGAGTTAAAGCATGACCATAGTGAAAGACTGCACCAACATTTAGACAGAATATATGACATCTGTATGTTCTGTATGCAGAATGATTGTTTTTTAAAACTTTTGCCTAATTAAATGGCTGACATTGAGGCTGTGCAGGTGCAGAAACTCTGTGTTATTTTACTGGATTTTAATATCTACCCCCCCCCACACCTTAATAATCCAGAGAGGGGGTCCTCTCTCAGCCACATGCACAGGCCTGTGGAGCAGCTGCGATGGTGTTGGTGAATATTATTTCAGATATCCTTCTATGTAAATTTCATTATTGCTGCTTCGATTTCATTATTCCAGCTTCCGATCTATTTTTAGATTTGCAGGCGTGCTGAAGGAAACTGCAGTTGGTTATTTCTGCCCCTCTCCTTTGCTAAATTATTTCTCCTGGCCTATCTTAATGCTCTTTGCCTTTTTCTCACTGTTTCTGTTTCCTCCTCTTTATCTCCATACAAACAGAAATATTTTTAGACGTTCATTTTAATTTCTGCCTTCCCCTCTCTATCCCTTTGTCTTTCCATGTCATCACAGTCTCTTAAAAAAACCTTCACTTTATCAGACGACTCCGTTTTGTGTGTTGAGACCTCAGTGAGCCGGCTGTGTGCCGGTTCTGCTGTTGTGGAACTGAGATATTATCTAGAATGAGAAACATCGTCTGTGGAGGAACATATACAGGCAGCAATTCTGCTCTAAATTCAGCTAAAATATGAAAGAAACTTCACTAAATTTAAAAATTTAAAAAATCATGCACGTGTGTTTAAGTGAGTATTCCTGCTCAGTATTACTAACCAGACTGAGGTGTGCTACCGCTTGACGAGGGTAATTTTGACAGATTTTCCACACTTTATTTTCTCGGGCTCTCGATGCATAGCGTTGGGCGAGGTGAGTTTTTGTACTTTGTACTAAATGGTTTTTTTTTAGACTGCTCAGAATTTAAATGTACCTAGGATACCTGCAAAACAGATCTGCAGATACTGCAGCCTGGTAACCAGTCTGACAACAAATACTTCTTCAAATACTTCTACGAGGTCTCCCTCTATCGTGATGCAGTACTCACTCAGCTCAATCAATGTCATTAGTAATCATTAGGAAGTGTCATGTGACACATTATTATACTGTATATCAGAGGGTTCCACCTTTTTACTCATTGTTTTTGTATAGCTAAAAAAAAAATATGATATATGTACAATAAACCCACTAAAATAAACAAAAGCCCAAAAGCAGAATAAACAAAACACAAAGAAATAAAAAATATATATATTATGTATGGAAAAATGACTAAATATCTTAAAGAGGTCTTAACGTGCCCATTTTCAGCTCTGTTGGTGTGTTTAGCATCCAGCTAGTTGGACTCTTATTGTGAAAATCACCGGAAACCTAAATCAATTCCTGCAGGTTTTTTTTCTTCTTTTTTCACATATAGCTTTATTGTTACCTTCAGGCTGTATAATTTTATATAAAGTAAATTTATACAGTAACAACACACTCATATAGGCAGGGATCCTGGAGCCAAATAGGATTCCTCTAATAAACCTAATGCTAGCACTCACAACAGTTTTGCAAACTTATGGATATGTCATGAATTTTTAATTTTCTGCGTCCGAAGAGTGATCTGTAGTTTCTTTCTTCTTCTGCTAACAAAAACCTGCGTCTCAAAAAACTGTCCTTAGAGTTTAATTTATGGCTTTTTGTTTGTGGCACATGTTTACATGCTTTAACACTGAAACAATTAATTGTTGACCAGTCATTGTACAAATATTGATGTTGATTAGGGCAAGATAACAGTCAAACATTTCAACAAACAGCTTATTCAGCCCAGAAATGACAGCAGACAATGCAACGAATTTGTTCCTGAAGCTGCGAGGTTTTCATAATACTGAAGACGTTCTTCTATTATTAGCATAAATATTCATGACGGGAGGCCTTCAGGTAATGGTGGGCTGTTACCCATTCTTCTGCCAATTGAGGGAGAATTATGCAAATGAACCATGAAGTTGATGTCAGACATTAATATTCATTGGAAAAATTAACATAACACAGACCATGATGTGTGCAGCCATGAAGCCATGCATGGAGCTAAGACTCCAAATGCATGCTCATGGCTTTGCTCACGTGTGTGTGATGTGTGTGTGATGGTGTGTGTAGGTGGAACCAGTTGGACCTGGCCATTGTGCTGCTGTCAGTGATGGGCATCACCCTGGAGGAGATTGAGATCAACGCCTCCCTCCCCATCAACCCCACCATCATCAGGATCATGAGGGTGCTCAGGATAGCACGAGGTACACACACACACACACACAGACACAGACACACACACACACACACACAGACACACACACACACACACACACAGACACACACACACAGACACAGACACAGACACACACACACACACACACACACACACACACACACAAGGACAACTTTTTAATGCAAACATGTTATGCATGTTTAGTACATGACAGGGAAGCTATTTTTTGGGATTCAGGGCTGTACAAATAAAACTGACTTGACTTTCACACAGAAACGAGTCGACGCTTTATTAACCTCAGCAAAGATATCAGGACTGTGGTTGAAACTGGTTTATTTTACTTTTCCCCATATTTCACCTGTTTAAATTGTATATTTTTCATATCTTAATAAGATCTGCACTTTTTTCCACTCCTCTTAATTTACTGTTAAGAGCTAATAAAACTAAACTAGAACTAATAAAAAGAACAAATAAAGAACTAATTAAAATTAAATAAATTTTAAAAATCCTGTTTGCCAGAAAAAAAACAAAGAAAATGCCCTAAAACATTAGAACTATCCTGCAATATTAAACAAGTGGGGGAAAAAGTCCTGGATCTGCCTCTTTTCTCAGATCCAGTGGAATCTATTCTGGGCCAGGAACCAGGTTTCATGTAAACCTGTCCAGTACATTTACTTAAATACTGCAGACAAACTGACCAACCAATCAACAGACAGACCCAGGCGAAAACCTTCCTGTCGGAAGTAAAGATGGTATCCAAGGTATTTTATCAGAACATTATTTCAGCAATTACTGCTGTGAAAATGTAAGATATTCATTCTTTTTCTATGAGACAAAGGAACTTTGTCTCATAGAAAAAGGAAGGAAAAAAATAAACAATTGACCTCATTTCAACTAATTTTAGGATGGAGACACTCCTTCATGTCCTTCCTGACATACATGTCTCATTTAGTCCTATTGTTGTCTCAATTCACCCTAACTATATAGCCCATATTCCACTTTTGAGTCTCTCTCCTGTTCAACTCCTGTTTAGTACTTTGTTCTTATTATTCAGAGGAAATTACAGGACTGGCTCTGTGGGCTGCACCACTTCAGCTTCACACTGAGGAGGATAAAGGCTAATTACATCAATTCAGTTAAGCCTCACCCTCTTACTATCGCCCTCTGCCCTCCATACCACTGCCCAGAGAGCGCTGAGTGGACCCGTGGGTAATACACTAATTAAATAGCAGCAGGTGGTAATTAACAAACAAGCAGGTGATGAGCAGGAGTGATACGGGTTACCTTCTTTCCTCTGCTCTCATAACATTTTACCACTCTGCCTGAATGTTAACTAGTTGTGTGGCTATTGGAGAGAATATTAAAATGTTTCATGATCATCTTCTTCAAGGAGAGGGTCGGCCACACTGGTGGAATATTTCTAAAGTAATAAGCTACAACAGTTGGAGTTATATTCATGTCCTACAGTGTTAAAAACAAGCTGTAAAAAAACAGTAAAAAGTCTGGCATCATTGTTAAATTAAATATATAAATATTGTCGAATTACAGTAAATAACCATACCACCAAATTACATGTAATAAAGTGTAAAAATACAGAACAGATTTTAGGGGGGGGCTCGTGAGGTAGTCCAACATGAATGAGGCTCTATGGAGTAGAAGCAACAAAATTAAACATTTATGGGAAAAAAATGTTTTTCTGTCAACTTTCATCATGTTTTCGATATAATGAGTTGAAACAGTAAATATCAGCCCATTAGATATTTTTTTGCTGCTTTAATTGTTGTGAAACACTGTTATTTAAGTAGCAGCATTGGTAGCACTTTACGGCATTAATAATTAACAGTGGAATATCTCTGCTGTTATATTAACCAGATCTACATCTGGCTGTCAGAAACAAAGGTCTTCCTGGTCCTCCTTTAGATATTCATTAGATTTAATTTCAAAAACGTCTTTAAGACTCCGGGCGACGTAGAGGAAGGTTGTCGGGTCGCAATCAGTCGCAAATCCTTTACTGACCAATCAGCATTCATTAGCATTCAATGCTAGCGGTTTGTGGGCAAAATTGGCTTCCTGGTAAGAAAAACAAAAGAGCATTGATGTGTTTTCATTTCATATCTTATACAGTATATAAATGATACTATATTTGCACAAACTAAAATAAAATGTCAGCCCTTTTGTCTAGAAGTAGGTGAAAATAATTATTTCACTCCCATTCAGTGAACTCCTTTATGAGCGCCCTCAGTGAACAAGGCTCTATGTGGTGAAAGGAGGACTGCATTGTATGTGGCAGATAGGTTGTGACTTTCATCCTGACACCAAAGTCCTTGCAACTGAGATCATCTGCAGGGATTTTTATGTTTAGCACAAGACTGAAACCAGGTTACTGTGTTCAAGATTTAACTAAAGGAACAATGCTCTGCGTTTGAAAAGGCCTGAACTTTACAGAGGTCTGAAGATGAACAGCCCCCATGTTCACGTTAACAGCTGGTCTGCAGTACGGGCCTGCAGAGAAGGTCCTTACAGAGGCTATACAGTGCCAGCTCTAACATCACTACATCCACCTCTACCTCACACACATATATATATAAGCACCATCCTGAGAGAAGCCCCTCTCCCAGGAGGCTTTACTGTCTGAGTGGCTGTTACCGTTTCCCACCGTGTTTTTTTCCCTCCCTGCTAAGCGCCGCATGGTCAGCCATGCTACAGTACTCCAGAAATTGGACTGCTGGGAATTGTGTAGGGTCTCTAATGGAGACGGGAACCTCTTCCATCTATCGATCGTTTGCTGTCCCTCCCTCTTATCTATCTTCATCGTTCCCTCCTCTCTCCTTGGTGTCTTTTGTCTTCCTGTCCTTCGTTTCACTTTCTCTCACTCTGCAGGTGTCATCTGATATTTATCCTCTGAGCTCCTACATCTAAAGTAGCATACAGACACATATACGTGCACACACACACACACACACACACACACACACACACACACACACACACACACACACACACACGGTCATCTGACTCTCTGATCTCTCTCCAGTGTTGAAGTTGTTGAAAATGGCCACTGGGATGAGAGCGCTGCTAGACACAGTGGTCCAGGCTCTGCCTCAGGTACGTGTCATCACACACAGACACACACACACACACACACACACACACACACCCTTCCTCATCTTATCACAAGGACACACAGGAGTTAATTAACATTTGAGGAATGATTAACGATCACAGCCAATGGAAGCACCCTGAGAATTATGACTTTCAGGAAGCTGCGTTATGACCACGGTTTTGACCCCGATGTAACTTTGTGCCGTTTGTCTCATTTATTGAGGAAAATATGAAGTACTTTGTGGCATTAATGTAAGATTTTTAATTCCCACTGCTGCTGAGAAAAGATCAAGTAAAAAGAAAAACACTTTTACTTCTTTGGCTCTTGTTCAGATTCATAAATCAAAGTTTTTGGCTGTTCTGCAAAAGTATTTAGCTTGGAGTCCCATATATTAGTTGCAGATTAATTTTACTGTTATGGCAAGCAAACTACATTTACCAGTAAACTGGAAAGTAAGAGTTGACAATAATAATAATAATAATAATCTTGTTGTGATGGTGTGAACTCAGACATTTTATTTCCTTTCTTCTTGTTGTGTTTCCCTCTTTTTTCTACTTTGAAGCCTTTGCTCCCATCGTTTCATCACCATCATTTAGTCTTTGTCTGCCTCCATCACTTCACTTATTATTCATTATTGGTGTTTCCTGCACCTGAATGTGTATTTAATGGAAAAGACAGATTAATGATAGCTGAGTTAGTGGCAGACATTGAAGCTATCATACTAATGATGATGTATCTTTGGCACATGTGCTTTGACAAATTGCCAAACTCAACGTAAGTGGCTTTGGATGTTCTGTAATAAAAAATATTTGTCTTGTAGAGCCTAACAGAGATGACAACCCCTCCTGTCATTAATATGTACAAATGGTGTTGTGGGGATTTTAATCAGTGCATTAAAGGATATGACAAGGCCCATGAAAAGACATACATCACTGCATCAGTTTGTAGATTATGACTCCTCATTCTGTCACTGTATCTCAGCGATAAGCCCACACAGAACCTCATTCCTCATGTGTCATGCATGTATGATCATATGAACAAAGAGCTTAAAATGTATCTACAGAGGAATTGTGTCCTCTTCTTCACAGTCTACCACATTTCTACAGTAGCTCAGAATGGACAAAAAGAGGAAGGTTCTAGAGAGGGCCTTTTGTGCTTTGAGATATGGTGTTAAAATCTTACACACTGGACCTTTAAGACTGATTCACAAATGCTTACTTTCTTTTTCTTTTCTTTTTTTTTAAAGAAAATCCTAATAGTAGTTTTTACAAAATGTTACAAGACAGAAGTGGTGTATTGATTTGGGACTATTTTCAGTTGTGGATGAAGCTATGCAGTGACTCTGCAGTGACTCCGCAGAGTGACTCTGCAGTGACTCTGCAGTGACTCCGCAGAGTGACTCTGCAGTGACTCACTCCACAGAGTGACTCTGCAGTGACTCCGCAGAGACTCTGCAGTGACTCTGCAGTAGTGACTCTGTCGTGACTCTGCTGTGACTCTGCAGTGACTCTTCAGTGACTCCGTAGTGACTCTGCAGTGACTCTGTAGTGACTCCGCAGTGACTCCGTAGTGACTCTGTAGTGACTCCGTAGTGACTCTGCAGTGACTCCCCAGTGACTCTGTAGTGACTCTGTAGTGACTCCGCAGTGACTCTGTAGTGACTCCGCAGTGACTCCGTAGTGACTCTGTAGTGACTCCGCAGTGACTCTGTAGTGACTCTGCAGTGACTCTTCAGTGACTCTGTAATGACTCTGCAGTGACTCCGCAGTGACTCCGTAGTGACTCTGTAGTGACTCCGCAGTGACTCTTCAGTGACTCCGTAGTGACTCTTCAGTGACTCTGCAGTGACTCTGCAGTGACTCCGCAGTGACTCCGTAGTGACTCTGTAGTGACTCCGCAGTGACTCTGCAGTGACTCCGTAGTGACTCTGTAGTGACTCCGCAGTGACTCTGCAGTGACTCCGCAGTGACTCTTCAGTGACTCCGTAGTGACTCCGCAGTGACTCCGTAGTGACTCTGCAGTGACTCCGCAGTGACTCCGCAGTGACTCCATAGTGACTCCGTAGTGACTCTGCAGTGACTCCGCAGTGACTCTGCAGTGACTCCGCAGTGACTCTTCAGTGACTCACTCCGCAGAGTGACTCTGCAGTGACTCCGCAGAGTGACTCTGCAGTGACTCCGCAGAGTGACTCTGCAGTGACTCCACAGTGACTCTGTAGTGACTCTGTAGTGACTCCGCAGTGACTCTGTAGTGACTCCGCAGTGACTCTGTAGTGACTCTGCAGTGACTCTTCAGTGACTCTGTAATGACTCTGCAGTGACTCCGCAGTGACTCCGTAGTGACTCTGTAGTGACTCCGCAGTGACTCTTCAGTGACTCCGTAGTGACTCTTCAGTGACTCCGTAGTGACTCTGCAGTGACTCTGCAGTGACTCCGCAGTGACTCCGTAGTGACTCTGTAGTGACTCCGCAGTGACTCCGCAGTGACTCTTCAGTGACTCCGTAGTGACCCCGCAGTGACTCCGTAGTGACTCCGCAGTGACTCCGCAGTGACTCCGCAGTGACTCCATAGTGACTCCGCAGTGACTCCGCAGTGACTCCGCAGTGACTCTGCAGTGACTCTGTAATGACTCTGCACTGACTCTGCAGTGACTCTTCAGTGACTCTGCAGTGACTCTTCAGTGACTCTTCAGTGACTCTGCAGTGACTCTGCAGTGACTCCGCAGTGACTCTGTAATGACTCTGCAGTGACTCTGCAGTGACTCCGCAGTGACTCTGCAGTGACTCTTCAGTGACTCTGCAGTGACTCTGCAGTGACTCCGCAGTGACTCTGTAATGACTCTGCAGTGACTCTGCACTGACTCCGCAGTGACTCTGCAGTGACTCTGTGTGTGGGTTGGACACATCAAGTCAAACTACAGTGACTGTATTTGAATCAATACCAAAGAGGACCAATTATCTCTGTCATGATTGTTCTTAAGAAGGCACTGAGCATCTTTTCTGCACATTTGGCCTTTTTTTCTGGTCGCCGAGAGTTGAAAAAAGTTCAACTTTGTGTGAAACACGGTGCTCGTCACTATCACTTTTTACCCAGCCGTCCAATCACAGTGGAGGAGGGGCGGGACTCACATAGACCTGCAGGTCCATCCTCTCTCCCTACTTCCTCCAGCCTTCCCTTTGACACAGGCCATTATTCCAGCAGTACCAGTCCCATCTCTCACCGGATCATCACCAAAATGTAATCACCTCTAGGATATGCTGGGTCCATCTGTGGTGAAACTTTCATGCGAATCTGTCCATTAGCATAATCCTGCTAACAAACAGACAAACAAACAAACCGAACCGATCACATAACCTCCTTGGCAGAGGTAACAATATTCAGTCACCCTGTGGGCTCACCACTAGCAGGGATAGGCGCTGGGGTCAGGTGCAATGTAGTATATTGGCAGGCAATCAAAGGGAACTAGGCGTGCCAACTCCTGGCTTCGCAGACTGGTGCTTCCCTTTGGAGGTTTTCTGGGCACGTCCAAGTGGGAGGAGACCCCAGGGTAGACCTAGAACTCTCTGGAGACATTAAATATCTCTTCTGGCCTCGGAACGCCTTGGGAACTCCCAGGAGGAACTGGAAAATGTGGCAGGTGAGAGGGACTTATACATAAAGTTTTGTAAAAAGAATATTGAACAGTATTTGAATCATGCCCTGGAAACCCTGGTATGAGACAAATCCCACTCACAGAATCAGCCAAACTTTAACTTGTAACTATGGAAATGAAAATAAAAATACAAATGATGAAAGTTCCTGAATAGAAAAAGGCACCACTTCAGTACTTAGTTGTTGTATGTAGAAAGTTTTGTTGAAAAAGATTATATACAGTTTTTGAAATCTGCTCTGGAAACAAAACCAACCACCAGAATGAGCCCAAGTCCACCATGGAGCTGTGGCAAGGAAAAAATAAAACACTAAAAAATAACATAAATAACAAGGCATCACATCAGTACTGTTGTGTGTAGAACATTTCTAAATAGTGAATGTTAATGCTCCAGAAACAAAATGTGATGGACAGAATCTATTCCTTTATCCTGCTACTCACCTCGTTTCCTTTACTGGGAGAAACACTGAGAAAACTCCACAAGAGAAGACAAAGAGTCAAACAGAGGAAGAAACACTGAGATTAAACACACCTGGAAGTGGAAACTAACAGGAAATAGGTGAAATTAATCAGGGCAATCACAAGTTAAAGACAGAGGATGAAGAAAGGTGACAGATGAGGGGGTTCAGGTCCAAAACAGGAATAAAACCATGACAATGCTTGTTCATAAGATACATAAAGAATACATTTTATTACCATACATTTCCCTGAAAATATTTCTCTGTGTCGGTTTGTTGTTAGTTTAATTCTTCAGTGGGACTATTGAGCTTCCATATGTACTTTACAGGGTCAGAGAACAAGGACGGCAAACTAGACATGGATCCAACACAACAAAATCTAAAGAGTTCTATGTATCAAACTTTTTTATCAAATATTTTCTAAGTGTTTTTAAGTGTATTTGGATATTTTTGGAGGTTTTTGTGACATAATCACCATCAAGCTGCAGATAAGATGTACATTTTTAATACAGTTAGTTGAAAATGACTTGATTTGGTGCCTTAAACACAAGCAGTTGGTGAAGGATAAAATAATCCTGTTTAACAAAATGACGTCATCATTAATCGTCTCTATAGCTTTTATATCTTTTGCTGCTTCGGAGGAGACGTATAGCTGAAGTTCTCTGTTTGCCTTGTTCTGACATTATGAAGCTCTAAATCCTTTCTTTCTTTTTTCAGTATGAACAAATCAGAGAAAAATACTATCATGGATTTGGACCGGCTGTTTATTAAAGACGTTTGTAAAGGAGTGAGTCAGTGGATGTTTTCAGTCCTGGAGCCTTCTGGAGAGGTTTTACCTCTCAGGTGTTTGCAAAGGAAAATTCTTTCACAACATTAACATAAATAAAAGTAAGCTGACACAATGACATAAATAGAATATACAGTCATCTAAATCTCCCTCGCTTCTGTTATGCCTGAAAATCAGTCGTCTCTTTTTCATCCACTGTAACTGGTGTTCTTTCCAGGCCCTGCTTCCACGTTGGGACATGTTTTATTGGTTTTATTGGTGTAGTTTTTGCTTTACACCAAAACAAAATACAAAAGCTTATAGGGGAACACTGGAGGTAGAGTACTGCACTGTAGTGACGTGGACATGAGCACATTCAAACATAAGGCACATGATTTTATTTATTCAAGCCTGCAGTATCCTTTTCCTTTTTCACTGGAAAGTACATAGTGTCAAAGCACTGCTGCTGTTGTCATGGTGCCGTCGCTCTGACCTGTTAATGAATTTCTTTTCACTGTCTAGATTAAAATGTAAATGAGTCAAATACTTTGAAGAGATTCACTGCTTTTCAACATTATGAAAACGATGTAATTTATTACCAAGAAAAACCGCAATGGTAGAGTTGTTTTTTTACAGAATAGAACATTGAGATTGGCTTTGAACATGATACATTTTGTACAAAAAGGAGAAAAGGAGGATTAAAACTTGAGATTTTTTTTATCCCCTATCATCATTTTTTGTCTGGAGCACATCTTGAAAACATAAAGCTTCCCCAAACTTAACACATATATTAACCACAATAAGTAGCTTTTGAATTTGCTACAAATGTAATTTTTTGCTGTTTTAATCTAAATGTGATTTTTAACGTGAGCGAGTGTTTTTTGTGTCTTTTATTTTGTTTTGAACCGTGTACCACCTGAATATGGTTAGAATGACCATAAAGACAGTCTACAGTCTCAACACATCTCAACATGATGCAGGTGATTAGAGTTGTTACCAGTGTTGGTACCAGTATCATGCTGGATCAGGCACTGGTGAGTATCTGTACTGCAAATTGTTCTGTATTTGCAAAGATTTAAAGATCTGGAAACATGACATTAATTATCTTGGTTTGTCATTTCTATACCAACCAACTTATTTTCAGATTTCCTGAAGAGAAATTAGCCGTACAGATAATTTCACTAGTTTTAAGTCATTTTCTCCTCAAATTCAGTCTTTATTTCTTGCATTTTAGCTACTCTTTTTTACAAAGTGAGTCTATGCATCAATGCAATTAATTAGCTTTTTAATAATGATATATGATTATGATTATGTCATATGAAATAATGATATGTATTATGATGAAATTATGATATAATAATAATAATGAAATTATGATATATGAAATAATTATATGTTTAACAAATTGGTAGTCAGTTAGTACTCTGTTTTGGCCAATATGCAAATTCAGGCATCAGAATCATGGAGGAAAAGCTGATATTGGATGATGGCTGCAGACTGAGTGAAGGTTTTATTTCTCTGAATGCAGAAGAGAACTTGCTCATAGTAAGTCTTAAGTGTTTGCAGATCAGTGCAGGTTTGATTGCTGTGGAAACTAAAGGTATATATTACACATTCTGCTCTAACTGTGCTTCTGTTGCCTAGTTTCCAGCTGTAATGCTTCCATAACACCCAACAATCCCTTTCTTATACCACAGCATCCTGGTCTCTGCGGAGCGCTTTCGTTTTCTGCTCGAGTGATCTTAAGACATCAGATGGGCTTAAGTTACAAGCTGCAAACTGCTTAAGGCGAAGTCGTTGCTTTTAATATCCACCAGGAAACATCACCATGGGTAGAGATAGAGCACTATCCTCAGGACTGGCCTTACCTCCAGATTTCCCCAGCTCTCCCTCCCTCATTATTTTCCCTCTGTCTAATCTCCTCCAATAAAACTATATGTCTTATTCAATCCCAATCCACTGTCTCAGTCTATTTGCCTCTAATGGAATTCTACATTCTCATTGCCATGCCTGCGTGGAGAATTAGCTAATAGCATTCTGCTTATTGCCTGCCATTGCACCCCAGGGAGTCCCATACCCATTTGCTTTGCATATCTCTATGTGTGTGTTTGAGTCTCTGCACAGAGGAATTTAGGCTTTTCAAGACGTCAGCAAGCAAAATATTCCCCCCCAAAAAGTGATTTTTCTGATTTGAGTCAGGGAGGGATTTTACGTCTGCTTGCTTGAACAATGTTAACTTGCAGTCTTATGACTTTTAACATTACATAACATTCAAACCTGATGCAGCATTTAAAACACGAGGGACACGATATGAAGTTTTTCTTTAGCCGATATCTCTAATTCATAAAAATCGACGTCTCAGATATCGATAAAGATAACTAATAATTTGACATTTTTGTACACCTCATGCAATATTATATAAAATATTATGGAAATATTCCAAATCTTATGGAATTTACAGTATTCCATAAGATTTGTGTTAAAAACCTACAGATTTTTCTTAAGTTATCAAACAGCTTCAACCTTCCAGTGTCTTTTCCATTAACTTTCACCTCCATTATTCCCTCTCCAGTCTACGATTACCTGATTGTTTCCACCTGTTTCCCATTATGTCATCTCCCAGTTTCATTTTTGGACTGTTTCCTTGGACTGTAATTTATCTGTGCACCAGACCTATTTGCAAACCTTTTTTTGAATATCATCTGCTTCAAAGCTGGCTGACTTGATGTTATTAAAAGTCTAAACTGAACCTTTTGAGTTCCCGTTTGTGTCCCTTGTCTGCACTTGGGTTTTCACTTTTCCCAACTTTTAACAATTATTAAGATGTCGTTTGATTACGTCGCCTTGAAAAACTAGCGGTGAATACTGTCAGGCATCAACCAAAGATAGCACCAGTTTCCCAGATGTAGTCACAACACAGTGTGGGAAAGGTTTGTGTCAATCAACTGGCAGAAGGCAGCAACAGCGTTCTGGAGTTCTAAGTTCTAAGAGAACCAAGTCTAAAGATTTAGCTTTGATTTCTTTTTCTTTTTTGTTTGTTTTTTCTAGGTGTGCTGAGGTATATGACTGAAAATAGTCACCCTGTCTGCAAAGCATGCATTTAGCTTACATTTGAGACAAATGCATGATATGGAGACTTTGGGGATAAATGTTATGATTTGTCTGGAGCTTTCAGCGTTACCCTGGTCTGCTGCAGTATGTGTTGTGTGTCTGCAGACTCTTCACACACTGCTAATGATGTCACATAAGTACAATGAATTCAGAGCACCTATTAGAAGAACTTTTAATAATAGCTGTTATAATTCTGCTCACGAGATGTGAAATCTTTAAATGATTCCTTCCTCAGTCATCAGTCATGTTGCTGTTTTGTTTAAGAGGACTTAAAGCTTAAATCAGTATCTACATTATCAGACCTGCTATAGAAGCACACAGGTGAAAACACATGCAGGAGTTCCCTCTGGTCACATGACCTGTGTGTGTTCCTTTCTGTGTTGCAGGTGGGAAACCTCGGTCTGCTGTTCATGTTGCTGTTTTTCATCTATGCAGCTCTGGGAGTGGAGCTGTTTGGAGAGCTGGGTAAGTCTACAAATACATGTACCTAGAGGTGGATTTAATGGTTTCCGCTCCAGATGAGTTTTTTTAAGCACTTTCACAGGTTATCACACCTCGAGGCTCAGCAGCCAATCAGGGCTGCCCTTCTGTGGCACTACGTTTTTTTTGGGACGTGTCAGATAAAGATGTTGACTCCTCAAGCTTTTGAAATCATGTTAAGAAATCATGTCTATTGAAACGTGAAATAAGAATGAATCAGCCAAACAATTAAAGGTGATGAACACTAGAATTAAAATGTTTTTGTTTCCTTGTTACATCTTCTCTCAGTGTGTAACGCTGACTACCCCTGTGAAGGAATGAGCCGACATGCCACTTTTGAAAACTTTGGGATGGCCTTCCTCACTCTCTTCCAGGTTTCTACTGGTGACAACTGGAACGGCATCATGAAGGTACTTCAGTTTACAGCTGGGATGTGTGATCAGATAAACTGACTGAGATGAAGATCAAGCAGAAAGTATATATATATATATATATACCTATTTCACTTAATCTCAACACAGACAGAGGCCAAGAAATGTAATTAAAGTACCTCAGTTCAGGCCCCCGGACCAGATCATATTCATATAGTGGAAACAATAAGGATGTCCTTGAGGAAAGATGATGCAGAAAAAGTAAAGGGCGCCCAATGAAAACCTTCCATAGATGTACTTGAACTCCCTCCTCTTTCTGTCATCTCACACCCTTCAGTCACACCAAGTACCTGAAGCTTTAGAGATGTTATCACAGGGGAAAGTTAATCAGTGGTGATGAGGCTCTTAAAAGAGACAAAACACATCAGGCCTGGAGCCAGACAGATTATTTACTCTGAATGAGTCTCTTTTATTGAACATAAACAAGTTAATCATCAGAGTGTTCCCTGAGAATATAGTTCAGATTCTTGTAAAACACACTGACATCAGATTTAAGCTTTTTACTCTATATTAGACAGAATTTAATGTGATTTTGTTTTTATGTAATAGGTCTTAACATTTTGGCTCAGAAAAGGTTCAAATAATGAGACTAATGATGGCTGAATTCCATTTAGCTGCTTTGGTTTCAATAGTATATGTATATATTATCGTTATGTATTGATTAGAGCCTTTCTATTTGTTGAGCAGTGATTGGCTCAGCTGCTCCTTCAGCTGCTGACTGGCTTAGAGTGTATTTTTTAAATCACTACCTCACCCTGACCTTTGGAACTTTGTCTGCACATTAACTGCTTGTTCAGTGAGAATAGGCCCCAATGTGTTTTGGTGAGTAATCCTGATATACCTTTATCCCCCCCACCAGGACACACTGAGGGAGTGCCCACAGGATGGTCCCGGCAGCGACTACGGGTGCCACGCGGGGCTCCAGTTCATTTCCCCGTTGTATTTCGTGTCCTTTGTGCTCACGGCTCAGTTTGTTCTGATAAACGTGGTGGTGGCCGTTCTGATGAAGCACCTGGATGACTCCAATAAGGAGGCCCAGGAGGACGCCGAGATGGACGCCGAGATCGAGCTGGAGCTAGCTCAGGGAGGCCTCTGTTGCATGATGGGGGGCATCGGCGCCATAGCAGGGGCCACGGGCGCTGCTGCCAGCGGGACTGGAGTGGGCGTAGGAGCGTCTGGTACCATTACAGTGGGGACGGTAGGAAGTCCAAGCTGTGGGGTTATTGCTCCACAGCGGGATGTTGGAGGAGGCGGAGCAGCTCATGAGGGACACGCCCACCATCGATGCCGGCTCTTCACTCCTGCTCAGGTAAGTGTACTTCATACACCCCCACCTCTATTGGGAATAATGCAGATAAGACTTGGGCAATATAATAATCAGTGTTTCCATTATAATTGCACAGGCCACCTGGCCAGTGGGATTCCCCGCCAGACCAATGAAATCTTAAAATAGCAGTAATAATATCCATAAATCCCTTCATTTTTATGGGGGATAGCAGGAATATATGCGTCTGTTTGTCTGTCCGTAGTCATAAACTACTGTGTTCATACTGGCTCCACCAAACTTCATACATACTGATTATCAACCATTATAACTAGTTCTGCCTTTTGACATATTGAACTTTATACAAAGTGTGATTTAGGAAAAAAAAATAATGACATACTATAATAATACTTTTATTAAGATAATTATTTTAGCAGTAATTTGGACCAAACATCAATGCATTAAATTTTTTGAAATATGTTTGTCACCTTGTCACACATGACATACACATATGTATGTTTTCATAGAAAAATTATTTTTATTCAAAAAGTAATAAAGGAAAAATCAAAAACAGGATAATTGAGGAATACCTGGAAAATTGAAAGATGAAATAAAGTAATTGAAAAGATATAGCAAATAAAAACTAGAGTCACTTTTGACCCATTTTGAGCATCAAAGGGTTAATGTTAGCCTTAATGGTGGTCATCTATACATTCTAGATCCAACATACTTTACACATATGTTTATTAACCATATTACATTGTTGTGCTTTTTGACATTTTGATTCTTTGAGTTTTCTATAGAAAGATGATTTTAATCTTAAGGCTTCCTCTAGTCTTGGCTCACCAGAGGAATGGATAATATGTCATATACTGATGCATTTGTTGTACAGTTATTTTGAGGATGTCGGAGGGACACAGTAGTCATCCTCACATGACTCTTCTGTACCCTTTTCTTTCTGCTCATCTTCTTTATGGATGACATGTAAATCTATATGTCTGCTACAAGGTTTTCCATTGCGGGATAATACCTGCTTAGGTTAGATGGGAGCCGCGTGAAACTGCAGTGGCATAGTCTGCAATGTGACACACACCTCTGGTGATCCTTTCATCAGCTGTTTAAGACAGGAACGTCTGCACCTCCTCAATATAGCAGCTGTAATAAATAAAAGTTACGGTCGCTAAAGTAGCTTCGCTGTTTGATTTGTACTGTGCAGGATACTCCATGTGTGCCGGGCATTGACCAATCAGTGGCCTGTAACATTTCGCGTGACCTTTTAGCACCTGCTCGGCTCACTTGGAACCACAATGGAGGATGTACTAAAAAAGTAGTACCAGGCACCAGGTACTTTTTACCTAATGGAAAGCGAGTAGACGAGTCGGTACTGCGAAGTGGAAATGGGACATAAGTGTGAAGCTAACTGACTAGCCTGGCTAGCTTTGTCAGTATTACTGTACAGATATGCAGAGGAGAGATGTGAGGTGAAGATAACCTTACTAGAGTTGACGACAACTCGTTGTGTTACTGCACAGCTCACCATAAGGAATCATTTAAAGGCAAACACCCAGTGTGTGAGGAGAAATGTGAGCTTCATGAACCCACCAGTCAAACCATGTGAGGTATTTGTCACATAATTATACATTTTATGTTCTCTTTCTTCTTTTAAAATGACTATATTTACCTCCAATTAACAATAAGTGAGAGTCAATGACATGTTTAGTTTAGTTACATGTTTAGTTTAGTTACATGTTTAGTTTCTTTTAGTTTAGTTACATGTTTAGTTTCGTTACATGTTTAGTTATCATGATCGTCGATAAGGAGATCTAAAAAAACTCAGGACTAATTCTCTTTGGTTGGAAAGTAAATTATGTGTGAAGCTTATAGAACCACTATAATGATCGTTAGGACTAAACATTGACTGTGATATCTCACTGGAACGTCTAAAAATAAAAGATCAGGCATTAAAAACATGTTACTTTCCTTTTTACGAATAAGTAGCATTTATAAAATAAAAAACATATTTTTTGTATACTGTGCTGCAACCTGTGGTTCCATCCTTAATCACGACTCATGAGTAATGAGATGATGTGCAGTGGTACATGGTTTTCTGACTGCAGACTACCTGCAGTATGAAATCCTGTCTGAATTCAGGTGGCAGTGACAGGCTGATGAGTCATCAGTCATTCAACAATGCAATCACCAATGCAATCAGTGACTGCATTGATTCATTTCATGAGTTACAGTGCAGAACCACTTCAGGGACTGAGACCTTTTGTCCTTCCAGAGTTTGATCCAAAGTATCAGCTCCTGTTTCACCAAGAGTGTGGAATCCATGAGATCAGATGGTTGGATTTAACCAGGAAGTCAGTCAGCTGAGAACTAGTCCAGTGGTGTCTGCCTCTTAAATGTATGGATGAGTATTTAGTTATTTTGACTGCGGGTCAGAACCAACAAGCATTTTGCAGATGTCAACTTAGGTCCCGTTTACATGGCATTGTTTTTGCTGAAAACAGAGACGTTTTTTCTTTGCATTTTTCTCTGCATTCATGCTGCATCATTTTCAAAACGATCCCTGTGCACACAGATCCACAAAAATGACCTTTAACACTGTAGTGGGCATGCCAGAGCAGTAGTTGGTGTAACCTTAAAAATCAATCCCTCATATCACAGTAGAGGTTCATCAGCAAATCTACACTGGAGGAGCGTAAAGAAACTGAACAGAGTCTGCAGCACAAACAAAACCACACAGTTTGACTTTGTGTTTTGTTGTTGTTCTGTCCAGTGTTCTGTCCACGTACTTGAACAAGGCAGGAACCGTGACAGGCATGCCCGAAGCTGGGCTGTGATGTCATCATTTTCAGAGGAGTTGTGTTTTGCCCGTTTACTGACACTATGGTGGCGTTTTTAGAGGATTATACGCTGGAAAAAAAAGTTAGTGTTTTCAAGCCCTAAAATGCTGTTCTGGTGTAAATGAACGGCCAAAACGCAACAAAGGTTTAACGTTTTTGGGTGAAACAGTTGTCGTATAAACGGCCCCTTAGACTCCCCAGGAATGCTGATTGGCAATTTTCACAAGTTTAAATTGGCAACTACTTGCAATACGGCAGTTCTGAAAATGCAAATGTCACAAGCACACTCCTTTTTAATGAGGAGGTGGCATGCAGCACGCTGAAATGATTCACGAGTTTGTGCAGTTTTGTGAATACGACTTGGATCACAAGTATGAAACAGCTGCACAGAAAAATGTAAAATATGAGGAAACAAAACAATATGCTTGCAGACACACAAAGTGTCTGTGGAAATGCTCTGATACTAAACCAAACAGTAAGCAGTTAGTCCTGCTTATTATTATTATAACACTTCACTAGCTCTAACAACTGTCTGGTCTGGGTCTGTCTGGGTCTGCACAGCATCTGGAGTTGTTTTTAATCATGAAAGACTGCAGCCCTACTTGTGCAAATAAAAGCCACTTAAACTGCAGAGGACCCACATTCACAGACACACACACACACTAAAATATGAAATGTCTTCACCATCCCAGAAACACCAGAGGCCTCTTTTATAAAACTCAGCATAGATTCCATCCTAAAACATTTCGTACTCACAGAACTCAGAATGTTCTTAAGCAAGAAAATATTCGGATCTATAAAACCATGTGGCACACACCTGTACGCAGTCTTCTCTTCATAAATACCCACCTGTGGTGAATTGTGTGAGTATGTCCTCCTCCCAGTGTCTCCCACTCCTCCTCCCAGTGTCTCCCACTCCTCCTCCCAGTGTCTCCCACTACTCCTCCCAGTGTCGTCCCACAATCATCCATAAATGGTCAAAGCTAAGTGTCTCATGAATATACTGACGTTGTTAAGGAGCCTTTGCTGGACTATCAGTGACTGTCCAGCCAATCAGAGAGCTAGAATTAGGAGCTACGGTGTCACCCTTTGTCATGTTGGTTGAGATTCTCTGGTGTTACTGGCTCAGACCTCATGTTGATGTTGTGCAGTGTGTTAATAAAACACGGTTAAAGGACAAGTCAGCGGTGTCTCCAGCAGTTTGTCTGACAGAAGCATGTGGTGGATGGTGAACAGGGTCGGATCAAACAACCAACTGTTGTAGAAGTCAGAAAGTGGTCAGACATGAAATTTGAAGCCAAAAAACACAACATTCAGAACATGTTTTTATAACCAAATATTCTGCTTCTGTCCATATTTGTTGGTTTTTAGCATTAAAAACAACATTTTGACTGCAGTCAGAAACTGTTTGACACACAGAGGAAAAGTCTCACCTCCTGACTGACACAATGCTGACATTCAATTAAACATGGAACAAATAATTCAACCATATCTGCATCAAACAATATAATGACATTAAATTACATTTACATATTTATGTATTTAGGCTCTAACAAATAAATATAGACTATATCCACCATCAGAGGCAGGCCTATACATTATGACATATATATGTGCTGATGTGTTTTTTACATTTATCTGCGTTTTTACTTCTGACTGAACTTTATTTTGTGATAAAACCATCAGGTGTCGCTGATTCCCGTCTCTAAAAACTTGTTGTGACTCTACCGCAGGGTGAAAGTAGACATAGAAATCTGCACCTTTTTCTACTGAGAACTTCTTTATAAATACCTACGTCTGCGGCGAAAGACGCTTACAGACATTTCACCCCTGTTTACGCTACTTTTTGTGCGCAGCAACCTTTATAAATGAGTCCCCAGCAGGAGTGGTGGTGGTGGTGATGGTGGTGATGGTGGCTCTTATTCTTCAGCTTCCTGATTACTGCGTCTCAAACAAGCTGCATATGTAATCAGACTCATAAAATTATAACTCCTGCAGACGACAACAGGTATTTTTAGAAGAACGCTCGCTGAGGCACAAAGAATGAAACCAGTAAACAAACAAAAGAGAGGTTGGGGAAATAGGGAGATGGAGAGACTGAGAATAGAACCAAGATAAATAAAGCTGAGAGGAGAGAAAGTGACTAAGCGTGCTGTCACACCTCACCTGTGTGGTACAGTTAGAACAAAGTCAGGAGCATTTAATGATAACTGGCTTCGTTCAAACTGGGATTGGAACTCTGCTGTGAACCATAATGATGTGGACTCTAGTTTGGTTTGTTTGTGGTGTGAAAGAAAGTAAACCAACCACAGAACATTTTGATTTTAACATGATTTAAAAAGCTAAACTACTTATAAATCTATCTGCTGCATCCATTTTTAACAACATGCTGTTGATTTGCTCTCTAAATGTACTGATATTTCATCACGTATTTCTTCCTTAGCTCTTTCTGACTCCATAGAGCAAACATAGATACATCAGAAGCAGTAAAATGCTGCATAAACTGTTTGATTTCCCCCACAGACTCCTGGTGATGCACAATGAAAGTCACCAAAACCGTCCACTTAAGGAGTTACCTGTCAGTCCATTTGTCTTCATTTGTTTCCTCCTCTTGGTTCATTGGTAAAAAATCATTCAAAAAGGAACTGGCCCAGAAATACAATCATATTTTTCCCCTTGGTCTGGACCAAATGAGCCGAACTACAGGTGTGAAAACAGCCTGACTGCTGCAGATTGTGCAGACTGCTTAAAGGTGTAGACATGATGGAGTGTTTACTGCCTAACTTTAATGTGTTTGTTCAGGTGACAGCAGTGCAAAGTAAACTGCAAGGAGGCTCATTAGTAACCCCTCAAACACAAACACTGATTGGTAAAAAGGAGCTGGGCGTCGGCATCTGATTGCTGGTTTCAGTCTGGGCTAATGCTCAGTACTCCTTCATATGGGATGAGATTAAGAGCAGATTAAGTTCATCTGTCATGGTTAAACTGGGAACGGACATTTATATGGAATATTGTCACCATTATGCAGAGACACACCACGTGTTGAACGAATGGAGCATCATTAAATGTAGGACATAGTGGAGTATAGGTGTTGCAACATCCAGTAAGAATAATGTCTATCAATCTGGGAAGAAATTTCAGAAATTTTTTTTAAATGATAACATTGAAAGCGTTAATTTAAATCATTTTTGGCCACTTGAAACCAGCAGTAACAAGATGTAATCACCCTCAAGATGATGTCTCAAACTTTTTAGTATTCAAACATTCAAGAACAACCTGATCCGTCATCTGGACTCATGTCTGTATCCACATGATGAATGTGGCTCCAATACCAACTCTGTTTTTATCTCTGTTTTTGGCCTCCACCAACTCCTGAGGGAAATATCTGGCTGTTAGCTCACCGGATAGTATCTGATGGTTTCTGTTTCATGTTTGGACCGGTGTCGGAAAACTGCTGCCAAAGCGGAAAACCAGTTGATGAGAGCGCAGAAGGAGACCGATCAAGTTTTGGGTCAATAATGTAATCCTGCCACAAACAGACTGCATGAACCAACAACACCAAGTCCAGAAAGAGTTGGCACAATAAAATGTCTTTAAAAACAGAATACAATGGTTTGCAAATCATTTTTAACCTAAATGTAATTAGATACAGTACAAAGACAAGATATTTAATGTTTAAAATACATATATATATATATTTGCAGCATGTTTCAAAAAAGTTGTTACATTGTTGCTTCATCGCCTTTTCTTTTAGTTTTAGCAACAATCAGTGACCACATCTTTTGCAACTAATCATTATTGTTTGTAGTTTTTGTGAATGGTTTTATTTTGACCAGGAGAATCCAGGACAATCTGCTGGAGGTTTATGATGTGTCTACACCCTACATCCTCTTTAGGCCATGGCCCCATGTGCAGGTGGAACATTCTCATTGGTTATCATCACTGTTTAAGGTCCTTTTCTTTTGCATGAGATCTGTTTGACCCCCTGATGAAGACTTGGTGCCAAAACGCATTGGAGTTTTGTATTTTAAGGTCTAACATGACCGTGTTGTGACAATAAAGTCATTTTATTTTGTTTTAAAAGAGAGTGCCTTGGAGTTTCGTCATGATTTTCATGTCTACATGTGTCCCTGTCCAAAGAGCACCTCCAACAAACTCATCCTGAGTCCAGGAAGCCTCCTATCCTTGTGTTGAACTATGTCCGATTCTTGCTTCATAAACAACTCTGGTTGCTCAACATTCCGAGTTCTCCGTTGTTGAATTTGACACTGCAATTTGACACACACACACACACACACCCCCCCCCCCCCCCCCCCCCCCATACTATCACAGATGCTGGCATTTTGAACTTTGTGCTGGTAACAATCTGGACGGTCCACGACGTCCATGTTTTAGTTTCCTAAAACTATCTGAAATGTGGACTCATCAGGTCAGAGGATACTTTTCCTCTTCGTGTCGCTCCGTCTCAGATGACCTGGGGTCCAGAGAAGTCAGCGGCATTTCTGCATTTTCTTAATATATGGCTACTTTTTTTTTTTTTTACTTCAGTTGAAAAGAACTGCCATCCATTTTTAAAGGATGATGCTGAATCCATGTGTGAGAGAGGAGGGCGGAGAGAACAGAGAGCGAGGCTGACTATGAAGGGCTGGAAGACACAGGGAGATTGTGAGTGGGTGGCAGGCTCTGCCACAGTCTCATTGTGCTTGTAGCTCATTGTCTGTCAGCCTCCTGGTATTTTTAACCAGAGAAAAGCAAGGGGCCCATCTTCCTATATGCATTACTTAAAACCTCTGTTATGATTAGCCAGCAGTGTTCAGTCTATTTTTAAGAGCATTCATATTGAGATTTAGATGTTATCTCTAAGGAACAGTCGGCCGAGAAAACCAGAATCGAGACAAACGTGACGGCTGAGAAATAGAACCAGGAGCACAATGAAGGATGATGTAAACATAATGGATCAAATTACTAAGTATGACAAGAGTGGGATTACATCTCCTCATTCATACACATTATATTAGATTAAGAATTACACTCACAAATATGAGACTATTTGATCAATTAAGAGGGGATGGAGCCCATTAGGGACAAATAACAAAAACTCATTTAGAGCTTAAACAACAGAACCAAAAGCACAAATCAAACAGAGATCAGGAGCTTTATCACAGAGAAAAACTCCCAACTGCTTGTCCTTAAGTTTCATAGATATGAAGATATTTTTAGGACATAGCGCCTCAATCAGAAGCGAATGATTCATCCTGTATATCAGATTTATTATATCTATGCATGTATAAATATACATGTCATGGCTCTGGTTTGCTTCTATTATCTGTTACCTCGTGTTTACTTGTTATTTCCTGTTTTTGTTTAAAGGTTTATTTTCCTCTGTATTTAGTTTCATGTCTTCTGTTCTTCTCTGACTGTTCCTTATACCTGCCTGCTGAGTGATTGTCTGCCTCCCATTGTCCCATATTCCCTCTGCCTCATGTTTCTCCTGGTCTCATTACTCCGTGTGTTTAAGTCTGTGTGTTTATGATTCTCATTGTCAGTTTGTCTGAGATGTGTTCTCCTGTGTCCCCTCGCCGTGCTCCTGGTATCTCCTCTGTCCGTTCCCCGCAGAATTCCTGTGTTTTTACACTTTTCATTTACATTTTAGTTTTTCCTCCTGAGTTACTTCTTTACACGATTTTACACGTTTGTTTTCACGATATCTTTTGGATTTACTCCAGTTTGCCCCTGTTTGGATTTATTTTCCTCATTAAACCCTTAACTGAACTCCATCTCCCATGCTGTCTAATTTCAATTACACACAACAATGCTGTTTGGTTCAGCTGTTTGCAATAACCAAATCACAGAAGAACAATTTAAATAGCTCAATGCAACAGATTCTAATTTATTTTCAACATTCAACACAAAAGTCTCCTTTTCCTGACTCCTCAGTCTCTAAATGATCCAACCTGAATCTCATCCCTCATCAGAGACACATTTACAGATCAGATGGAGTTAAAACACTGAGCCAACCTTCATAGACTTACTTTAGCAGCAGAGTCCCAAAGGTTTTTCTGTTCAGGCCTAAATGTACATCAGGGCTCCATGAACTCCAAGACCTTCACCACTGCTGACCCAGAAGACAAGAGAAGTGGCTCCAGTAGCTCAGAACCATCTAGATCAGACCCAGAAGTTCTGGATGCTGTTCTGGGGAGCCATGAAACCAAAGTGGAACTTTTGTGGCCTCTGGATCAGCGGTATGTCTGGAGGAGGAAGAATGAAGCTGATGCTGAGAAGAACACCCTACAGTGAAGCATGGCAGTGGATCAGTGATGATCTGGGGCTGCTTTGCTTCCTGGACCACTGGAAACCTGCAGCGTGTAGAGGGTTTATTAAGGTTTGGATCATTAGAGACTGCAGGAGTCTCTGATATCTGTTGCATTGATCTGTTATTTTGAATTTAGGACAGGATCTATGACATCCTAACATAAAATTTCTAACTTTGGAGATTATTCACTTAGGATGTTCCAGTAAAAGCTTCTTTTTTTAAAATACAGTTAAGAAATGTGTTTCTGTAATACCAAATAACCTAAATGTCATCGTCAAATAAGATTTCACACTTCGGAAGTCTCTGTAATGAGGCCCCAGAGCTATATATAACCTTATGGATGCAGCTTCCTCATAAAACAAGGCTACAAGTGGAGAGTGAGTAGAAACACAATGCTCATTATAACAACTTATTTCAGTCTTATTACTGTATAGTCACTGAATCTCTTAACTCATTAGATTTCCAGTATTTTCTGAGATCATTGAGAGTCCCTGTGTGAAATGATGCACAGTTCACATGTTAAAGTCCAGAGTTCATAAATAGTCATTGCAGTACCAAAATGTGGATTTCTTTGTTATCCCTGCTGTTTCACACGGTAATGATAAAACGAAGACAGTCCCTCCTTTGACTCCTTCCATACCTGCAGAGCAGATATTCAACTCTGGCAAGTGTAACGTCAATGAAGCTGAAATAAGTATCAACAAAACATTAACCAAGCCAGACCAACATTGTTCAGATTACAGGTCAGTGAGGTTCATGCTCTGGGAAACACTTAGCTGGTTAACGACTCCAGCAGGAGATGAGGATGGTGTTTTATGAACAAAAGATGAGTGGATGCAGCCAATAAAATGTCCTTAAGTGGACACTCATTGGCTCCAATTAGTTCCTATGAAGCGTGTCGACTGAAAACATGCAGGGAGAGAAAGATACCAGATAACGGAGTGTTCATTAAAAACTGCTGAGCATTTTAACTGCAGTTGTCATGATGGTGCAAAGGAGCCAGATGTTTCGACACAAAGGTCAGATTCAGGCTACTCATCCATGACGCACAGCATATTGGCCGACTTGCCTTGCTGTTTATATGCAGTCCAGGAACAGACACACACCATGCTATGCAGCACATTTCAGCTAGATGTTCCTGTGACTGTGTCTCATGCAGAGACGTGCTGACAGAAGTCGTAGATGTGAAGCAGAGCGTGCTACAGTATAGCTTTTAATGATTCTGCTTTGTGGTTCTGGTTCTTCAGGTGAATCACGTCGTGGGATCACTGCCACTGGTTTAGTGGCTGTAAACTGGGTCATGTGTCAAGGAACCAGCGATTGGTTGCTGGGAACAGATGGAGATTAAAGCTCCCTCCGGTTAAATGATGACAGTCTTCTTCTCTTTTACTGGCAGTTTATTGTCTTTTCACCATAACGTAAGCCGTGAGAACTAAAATGAGACGTACAATTAAATGAGTTAATAAGCAATTCAAATTAAATTCATGTCAAAAGAACATGCATAACACAAATAAAAAATAAATAAACATACCTCATTGGCTGCATAAACACATAAGTAAACAAACGTTAACTTGACATTTTATACTTTCTTGAACTTAACTCTTGACATACGTTTCGTAGCTGCAATGTTTGTGTCCCACTAAAGTCCCCCCCCCCCCTGCAACACATACCAACACCTTTAGTCCATCTTATAGAAGGTGAACAGGAAAAAACAACATTATGAAATAAATAAGTCCTAATTTAATAAAATATGGAAATGTGCTAAACTAACACAAATACTGTTTGACAGTTAGAGATGATTTTTTTTTAATTTTGCAAATGTGTCCTGTTGCCAAAATAAAAGAATAAAAGATGTGTGCAGGAGGGATGCAAAGTCTTTTTCCATCATTTTGACAATTAGATTCTCAGAAATCAGTCACATTTTGTAGCGTAGCATTACAGGCTGTCTCAGCCAGTAAAATCTATTTCACTGACTGGTTTCCTCATATTTTAAAACCTGACTTTCTGTTTATCGTGGCTTAGAAATAGACATCCAGTAAAACGTCTTTAAATCCTCATATACTAAATAATTAAAGAGGATCCATAATGTGGGGTCCAGTGTGGATGATAACCAGAAACCAGATGGCAGTGCAATGAATCAAACAGGGTCATGGGCAGCATTTACCACAACCAAGGCCTCCAGCTTAGCCAATCAATCAGGCTGCCTCACCCCTCGCTGTGCGTCTCCAGACACTTGAAACAATGTATACTGTGTGTGTGTGTGTGTGTGTGTCTGTGCATGTAGTACATCAGCAGGCGCTGCCAAGGTCCGACTATCGACCATGATTGCCCTCTTCACCTCACACCTTCAGCAGTAACTGACACAGGGAGAGAAAGTAGGGAAGAACAAGAAACTTTAGAGGAGGCAGCAGGAGTAAAAGAGCTGATATGGAAAAGAGAAAGAGAACATGGAACAGAAACCACTAAAAATAACTGAGAAAAAAATATGCCTTGACAACAAAAACAGAGAGAGTCCTCCACCTTTTTTTTGTGAGCCTCCACCTTCACGTTGCTCCTCGGCTTCAAAGTGAAATTCAACAGATAAGTGGCTCTAAAGGAACTGAGATGACGCCTGAAATTCCTTAATTATGAGCTGGACTTGACCTTCACCTGCTTCCAACCACGTTCCCTCTCATGTAAGATGCTAAATAATTCAAGCACCAGGCAAAATTTAAAAAAAAAAAACACTGTAGCACACCATACAAACATGAGTCAGTGCACAACTTTTCATATTGTATGGGAAATGTAAAATATGTCCAACTTCTCACAATGAAGTTCAAGATTTTAATGTTTTAATTCAGAATTAATGATTAATAAATGATTTTTAAGATGGGTTACAAAACCAAATAGCTTTTATTTAAATTAATAAGAATAAGCATGAAATTAAACAAACTATAACTTAGGAGTGCTTCTCTGACAAAGGGACAACTTGTCTTCATCTCCAAACTGCAGGGTAATATAAGGTGAGCAGCCCAGTCCGTAATCAATCGTAATATCTTAAACCAGTTGGGTGAAGATGAGCAGGATCCTGTGAACACCCCTGGCTGTAGCAGAATGGTACAGTCCAATCAGCATGCAGCTGCTCAGTCTTCAGCCGGGTTGCCAGGAGGATGGTGGAAGCTAGAGGACAACATTTTAATTAAACACCTAACTGAGCTTTACTTGACTACATGCATTCAATCAAGACAAATAAAGTAGGTAAAAAAAAAAAACATTCTGTCTCGTATCTTTATTTTAAAGAAATGAAAACATCACCTTTCACAGGTCTTGTTGATGGTGTGGCTTGTAGTTACATCTCCCACAACTATGAATGTCCCAATATTGTGCTATAGATGAAGTCTGAATAGAAAGAGTTGCTTCAACTTAACCAACAAACTAGAAAATAAAATAAAGGCAAATAAATTGGCTGCTATCTATCTCTTTTTAGTGTCTACTCTACGCTGATGTGTTACTTTTTTTTCCACAACACTGCAGACTAGCATCACTCATCCATGGTTAATCCATGTCAGGTCACATACTTGTCAAACAGTGTAGGTGTAGCTGGAAAAAGTAGAGGTTCAGACATGTAACTAAGGCTTGTGTCCATTCTGATAGCAAAGAATAACTGAGTTCATGTACATACAGGCTACAGAGTGGGTGTGTTTGGAACTGGAGAATTTCTAGTATGGATTTAAAAAGTATTACATGGATTTCTTTTGCTGAAAAAATGAGAGAAAAAAACTCCACTACAGACAGATTCAGCCTGTTCAGGGTTGAATGTGCTTAAAAACAGTCTTTTTAAGCACCTCGATATGAAAATGTACCTCAAAGAGCTTCACCTTGATTCAGATAAGGGAAAACACACTTTTTACTTTTATACACAATAAACCTACAGTAAATAATACAATTATAACACATCAGGATAATAAAATTATGGATAGATTGTAAATCTACAACATGAGTTCTGTTAGGTTCAGCCAAACAGACCCGTGTCACACGAACTCCTCCTGGAGACCTGGAGACCTGGAAAGAAGCCTCATTTACACAAACTCACAAGAGGCAAAGCTCAAACACTCCATTCTGTCAGAGAGAGAGAGGAGAGAGGAAGGAAACCCAGAATGAGAGAGAGTCTAGGAGAGTGTGTACACAGAGAGAGAGAGAGAGAGAAAGGAGGAGAGGACCCGAATGTCGTGAAGGATGAAGATCCAGATCCAAAACAGCTAGAACGAGCTCATGAGGAGGAAGAGGATTCCCATCAGCTGATTGTCCCGACAAACTTGAGAGAAAACGGAGAACAAGGAGAGGTAGAGAGTAGAGAACAGCTGAACCTTTCAATTTATTTCTCATCTCATTTCCACAATTCATCCTGCTGACTCTGCGACATCTTTATACAGTAATCTGCCAATTGTTCAAGTGGGAATTATCCCACAGCCTAAAGTAGACCAGCCTAGTATTTATTGAAACAGAGATAATCTGAACAGTGACATTCATGTGACCCTCTGGCTCCACTTAAACCAGGCACAAAGCATCGATATCTGTCTTGTACCCGCCAGCAGCAGCTAAATAACACCAGCTCCAACAGACTGAGGTTAATTAAACAGCATAAGGTCAGAGTGTTACAGATGTAGAAAATACATGTGGAGGAAAAAGTGAGACGAAGGGAGAGAATGGAGGAGAGGAGGGGAGATTTCTGCTGAGAAAAGTGGACCTAAATGAAAGGAGGAGTTCTGGGAACAGGTTTCCTCCCTTGAAAGAAGTGATGAGAATCATGATTATACAGTAAATATGAAGCTGCAGCTGGTTAGCTCTGCTTAGCTATAAAGACCAACAACAACATTTAACAGCAATTATGAGTCTGTTCAAGCAGCCAGTTTAAAAACAACAATTACACACTGGACCAGTGACTCCCTGGATTCTATGCACTGGTTGCCAAGAACTAGTCTGGCACACATCCCATCGTAAAACATT